>QZLH01000075.1:0-18076 GCA_003833135.1 Oehlia diaphana | reverse complement strand
TAGTGTCCGGTAATATCCAAGTTCATTCCTAAAGAAAAAGAAAGGAAAAGGAACGTTAGTAGCGTTCCCAAATCAAAAAAAAAAAATAAATAAAAAATAACGCGAATACTTACTTTAAAGCCGAAAGCTGAAGTCCAAGTTCGTCTCTAAAGAAAAAAAAAACAAAAGTTGCGCCATGTAAAATCACGGCGCGGCGCAAACTTTTTCCGAGATTCTTTCTTTTTTTGTAGGTCGGTATTTAGCATTCTTCTATAGAGTTCTTTTCTTTTTTGTAGGTCAGTTCAGTATTCTCTTTCTTGTAGGATGACGCTCTGGGATTCTTTCTTGTAGGACGACGCTTTGGGATTCTCTTTCTTGTAGGACGACACCTTCAGGATTCTTTTACTTTTTTTGTAGGTCGGTATTTGGTACTCTTCATCAGGTTCTTTTCTTTTTTGTAGATCAGTTTGGTATTCTCTTTTTTGTAGGTCGGTATTTGGTATTTTTTTATCAGGTTCGTATTTTCTTTTTCTTTCAATTTCCCTTTCATTAGAAGTTAGAAGTTTCTAACCTCTTTCGTTTTTTTTTCTTTAGGTTAGTCCTCTTTTCAGCATCAGATTCCGGATAGGTAGAGCCCTCTTTCTTTCGTTTTCCTTTAGTTAGAGGTTGCTAACCTTTTCATTTTTTTTTCTTTAGGTCAGTCCTCTTTTTAACGCGAGATTCCAGGTGCGACTTGTTTTCATTTTTTGTTTGCTTTGTTTCGTTTTTCGTTTGTTCTAACCTTTACCCTTTCCATTTAGGTCCCAGTTCTTTCAGCTCTTCGACCCTAAGGTACATTTTTTGTTTAGTTTTGTTTGTGTTGTTTATTTTGTTTTGCTTTTCGCTCGTTCTTACATTTACTCTCTCCATTTAGGTCCTGGCTCTTCAGCTCTAAGGTGCGACTTGTTTTCATTTTTTGTTTGCTTTGTTTCATTTTTCGTTCGTTCTAACTTTTACCCTTTCCATTTAGGTCCCGGTTCTTTCAGTTCTTCGACCCTAAGGTGCATTTTTAGTTTAGTTTTGTTTGTGTTATTTGTTTTGTTTCGCTTTTTGCTCGTTCTTACCTTTACCCTCTCCATTTAGGTCCTGGCTCATCGGCTCTAAGGTGCAACTTATTTTCATTTTTTTGTTTGCTTTATTTCGTTTTCGTTCGTTCTAACCTTTACTCTCTCCATTTAGATCCTGGCTCTTCGGCTCTAAGGTGCGACTTGTTTTCATTTTTTGTTTGCTTTGTTTCATTTTTCGTTCATTCTAACTTTTACCCTCTCCATTTAGGTCCCAGTTATTTCGGCTCTTCGACCCTAAGGTGCATTTTTTGTTTAGTTTTGTTTGTGTTGTTTGTTTTGTTTCGCTTTTCGCTCGTTCTTACCTTTACTCTCTCCATTTAGGTCCTGGCTCTTCGGCTCTAAGGTGCATTTTTTGTTTAGTTTTGTTTGTGTTGTTTGTTTTGTTTCGCTTTTCGCTCGTTCTTACCTTTACTCTCTCCATTTAGGTCCCAGCTCTTCAGCTCTAAGATGCAACTTATTTTCATTTTTTGTTTGCTTTGTTTCGTTTTTCGTTCATTCTAACCTCTACTCTCTTTCCATTTAGGTACGCGCGGTGGGTTCTTTTTTTTTGCTTCTCTTTTTTCGTTGTTAAAGAAAGGGAAAGAGAATAAAGTTAATTTAAAAACGCGTAACTGCCTTTATTATTACTAATAAGATCGATGTTAATGCGTCATATATGTCACGCACTGCAGTTACACAATTTGTAAATAGTTATTTATGTGGGTAGTCTAAACATAACGCCCACGTGATTGCAGTGTTTTTTAAATATTAGATACAATATAATTATAGTATATTAATTCTATTATTAAGTTATTTGAATTATAATGGTTTATTAATTTTTCAAAAATATACAAAAAATTATCAGAATTTAATTAATAAATTAATAATTTCATTACATACAAATTTACAGTATATTATTAGAAACTAATTATTAAAATTAATCTTTCTTCAATGATATTTTTAGAAGATCAATATAAAGTATTTACAATTAAAAATTATATTGAAACTATTATCTATAATAATTTTAGTAATTACTTTATTTTTTAAATGTATATTAGATAATAATTTAAAATAGTTTTAAAAATAAAAGATTTAATATGAAGCCACTAATATTAAAGATATTTAATATAAATTAAAATAATATAATTTTCAATTTGAATCAATATAATGAATTGTAATAGTAATAAAATTTTTTATTTTAATAGAACTTCAAATAATACATATAGTATAAATATACATGGTCTGGTAATTTTCTAGTTAACTATTTTCAAATAAAAGTAAATTAAATATTATATCAAAAATAATAATTCTTTCAAAATTTCTATTACAATATTTACTTTTTCAACCTGAAAATAATAAATACATCCTAAAAAATAAAGGGAAAATATTATAGTTAATTTATTGAAAAAAAAAAGAAAATTCATAGGGTTGATCACCCTTGGCTCATTGGTTAGTCCTTGATTATGATAAGGACGCAAGTTCAATTCTGGTCGATCACAGAATTTGCACTAAATTTTACTGCATGTGAAAATACCATCTCGTTAAAGTGGAGGTATAAGATTAGTGTGAACTACATCATGGTGTATCAATGTGTACAGTTAGGCTGCACATTTTAACAGAAAGTCATGGTATACTCCGTTTTGAGTCTGAAACAATGGTAAGTTGATTGTCCTGTCTAGATAATCATTATTGGTACACTGCTTAGGTGAACTTTTGTCTTAGTGATTACTTTACGATACCACTAAGGGTATAGTGAACTTTACTATGGGGATTTGCATGCTAGATAGGGTTCATGGATGGTAAAGTCTTAAGTGCAATGTCTTTGTGATAGTTTACCTTCTAATAGATTTAGATCAACTATGATGTTCGTCAACTTATAGATATATAAAGTTTTGAGGTGAGGTTCGATTTTCCAATGTATTTGGTGTATTGGTGGTGAATCCTAAATGGCTGAGATAAGTTACTTATAATATAGAGGAATCCTATACCCTCAATGCTTACTGTCCTGGTAGTCACTACTATACTACTGGGAGATTAACAACTGTAATGAGCTGGTATGGTAATCATGAGCTTTGAATAAAACTATCCTAGTTAAACTACTATGAAAGGCCTTCTAGATGTTTACTCCATTATATCTGCCTGTACAGGCTGATTGTTCCTGCATTTACCCAGAAGTGTGGACCTCTACTATACTTGTTGTATAGTACTGAAATGCCTGGTTAAAATGACTTGAGTATATCCAACCTAGTATGGTAATTTGGGAAGTATAGGGGGATGGTTACTTTGCCTTTGCTCATTGAGTGAGGTTAAATGCATTCTATCGTATTCTGATGGGTTCCTAGTCAACTACCATAAGGTGGTTAGGATTTGTCAACTGATTCGCTATAGTATTTAGAGAGTACTCCTAAAAAGTATTTAAAAAAAAAAAATAATAAAGAAAATTTATAATATTTAACAAAAAAAAAATTAAAAAAATAATAAATTATTTAAAAATAAATACAAATAAATTTTAAACTAAATATTTTATTAATTCATAATTTAATTTGTTGTAATTTAAGACCTGATTCGCCTACGAACGACAGAACGTTACTATTAAAATTCGGGGAAGCATTATTATAAAAACTGCAAAAATGACAAAATGTAGCTAAATCATAAAAATTGTAAATGATCAACTTGTGACACCAAATTTCACATGATGAAGCATTAAATACCAAAGATAGTATCGAAAAAAAATTGACAATTTTACTTCTTTATTTAAAACATTACTTTGGGGCTTTGTCAGATTTGATAGAAAGCATATATGATAATTTCAAGTCAAATACCATTATTATTTATTATTTTTTTGATAAATAAAAGTGAATTCAACTATATTTTATATATTTAGAACATTGTTTTATACAATTTCAGAATTTTCTCTTGCTTCTAATGTACGCATTGCCATGACTTCTTTCCATTTTTGCGAGAAATTAGTAATCCAATTCTGAATAGTAGAAGTTTTGGGTATGTCATTCTCATCTAATTCTCCAAATTGAACGTGCTGCATAAGTTCGTCATGCATTTGTTGGGCTGAAAATTTGTTATTTGGGTTTGCTGTTCCAGTATGAAACATATTTTCTAATAAATGTTTCACATTTTTAGATATCCGTTTTCATGGTTCCCGTTTGTTATTTTTGTTGGATTTTAGAGCCCATCCAGACACAAATACATTATGACCATGTTATCAAATAAAAACTATATATTAGTATAATTGATATATGAACATATTATTCTTTCAATAAATATTCATTACCTTTGTATTTCCAAACTTTCCATTGCACTTATGTTCATATTATTTATACTTGAAGTCAAAAGATTTACAGTATATCTTACATATTTGATTTGTTTTTATTCATATCTGATATGTAAAGAAAATTTTTCAATACCAAATTATTCATACCAACTCTTCCAATTTCGAGCTAGTAGGAGAATCATCTAAATTACAAAATATTATTAGCATTAGATTCATAAAAAAAATATCAAATAAAATGCAATAACCATTTATATACTTTTACTGGTAACAATAGGTAGTGTCCACTTTTTGGAGGAATCAGTATGAGTAGAATATTCTGGATTAGGCTTTTCATTTTTTCCTTGCTTCTGAATTTTTTCGATCTGAGCTGGTGACCATTTCTTCCATTCTCCAATTCCAGGTAAAATCCTGGCACATATAAATCCCACATTCTCTTCTTGATCCGGTCATGTCCATTCATGAAAACTTTTAATACCAGCTATTGTTCCAATTTTTGCCTTTTCTATAATAAAAGATAAGTATTGGCATTGACATCATACTTTTTTTAAAAAATATTGAAGTACCTTGATCACAGTTTGGCAGTAAGTTAGCAACTTTTGTCCCTGCAATCCCATGAATTGCTTCTTCTATATCATTACTAGATTCAATTTTACTACCTAGTTTAACATGACGCTTGATCGCTTGAGAAATCTAATAGAAATAATTCAAAAATAAATGATAATAGAAATATATAATAACATGTGCTGAACTCCATTTCATGTGATTTAATATTTCATGTAGCTTTGGTTGTATAACAGTACGTATTACCAATATTATGTAAAAATTTTTTTTTAAAAAATGATGTTGTAAATTATAGAAAATATATTGTATAGAAAAGACAAATAATAATAGAAGAAACACCAGAAATGTTGAAGGAGAAATATAAATAGAAAGCAAGATGTTGGTAAAGGCCAAATTATGATAAAAGAAACCATTTGAAAGTGATGATAGGAAACATGCCGAATAATGATAAGATAAATGCAAAAAATGTAAAAATCAGATAAGACGCCAAAATTTTGATAGATATGAAATGCCAAATGATGATGGGATAAATGCCAAATTATTTGAAAGCAATGATAAAAAACGCCAAATAATAATAGGATAAACGCAAAAAATAGAAATATCAGAATAACCAAAATTTTGATAGGTGGGTGTGAAATGTCAAATAATGATGGGATAAATGTGAAACAAATCATCAGAAGCAATGATGATAGGGGATTCATCAAAATTTTGATAGATATTACACCAAATGATGATCCAAATAATAACAGAAGAAATACCAGAAATGTTGATAGGTACGCAAAAAAAAGAATAGTTAGTATAGTTTTTAAATAGAAGAAAATATACAAAAGTAAAAAAAATCCACCTTGGTTCTATTGATTACAATTCCAGACCGGAAGTTTTACTACAATGAAAAGCTGAAAGAAGATATTAGTTAGTGAAAAGAAGTATATGCAACATAAAAGAATAAACTTACTAGAAGTCTGATACTGCCAAGATAAGTGCTAACAAAATCACAGATTACTGTGATATACATGATACTCAACAGCAGTGGTGTATTTTGTATGATAAAATAATATTATTACCTGTGCGTGGTGTGAATCTATCAACATTTTGGCTTCACCGGCTTCCAAAAAAATCCATTTTCGAGAAATAATGTCGTACTAATCTTTCCAATGACCTATTATTAGCATCAATTCTGTACAATGGTAGTGAGATCTATTGTCTGACATTATTGTTACCCATTTTGGCTTTGGCTCAAGATTTTCAAAAACCGTGTGAAGAGATGATGCTGAATACCAGGCATCTTGTCCTGTATCATCACTCCAATGGTCAAATACTTGAATATTAAGCTTATTATTTGTAGTATCTTTTGTATATACTAATAAAGAGTATAGCGTCCAACCTCTCTTACCAAAGAATTGAGATTTGGTTTTCCTTGCATTTTGGGGCAGAATTCTCATTTTATAATCGACAATAATTATTGCTCCATCTTCGTCCAACTCATCAAGATTAACTTGGACATGAGTATTCAAATAAAATTTTCGTGCGTGATGACTTATCTATGAAATTAATTTTTTCAAATAATCATCCAATGACTCACGTAATTCTTCATTTACATTATTTTTTATTAGATCAAAAAAATGGAACAATTCTTTACAATCCTTATATATTTCAAAATGTTAAAGATTACAAATTCCAAAACAATGTCTAAGACAATGCCATATACAAGATTTATGTACTGGAATTTCTGAGGAGGTAATTTTTAGTTCTTTGATATATTCATGCCTCATATATCTTCTCAAAACATTTGATTTTTGAGTTAATTCTTCCTATATTATAGAATACAATTAGTTATTCAAATTTCTGAACACAAATTCTTGAGTACAATAAATACCTTCAAAGATTCATCTTTTATGTGTGCAGTAATAATAGTATTGATGGCTGCAAAAATCTCATACCCACATTCATTACACTCCAAGCAAAGGCCACTCAAATCATCTTTATAGACAAATCTACTTCCTTGCAAGCGTGTCATAAATGCTGTACGACGCATCCCATTTGAATACTCCTCAGCAAATTTTTCCCAAAGTGCCTGTTTGTGATCCTGTAAGTACATTATGGGTAATCCTGATTTTGTATGGGTTCAATATGAGCTCATGTTAATAACATCTTTTCTCATAAAAAATCTATCAAACTGATCAATTTGTTTCATGCTAAATTTTAGATGACTAAATTTTGGTTTTTTAATAGGTGGAGCACCAAAACCATTCAATATAGCATATTTTTTTGATTCACTAATAATATGGGATCCAACCTGTAATATCATAATTATACTAATTAATTACTGATATTAATAAATTATATGATCAAATAATTAATTAATTTTAAAATACTTACCCCTAAATTATCTTGTAATTCTTTATAGGTAAAATCATTAGCAATAATTGATAAAATTTGACGCTTTCCATCATTAGTTTTTTTATTATCTCTTAAAGCTTGTCGAAAACAAGACCAAAAAGTTTCTGTAAAGTTTTTAGAGGGATTGCTGGAAAGAAAACCCATCTGGTAAAGAGTAGTAAATATTTGTTTATCTTGTATTGGATTTTGCGATTTAGTTCAAAATTGAAACTATTGATTTGAAATTATTTATATTATTATATATATGTCTTTTTTCAATATACGAGTTGATTATACAGTACCTCAGAATCATCATGTGTCTAAGGAGTAATATCAGAGCATCCAGCAGCACAGAGTATTGATAACCATGCACCCAGCTCACGATCAGAAAATTGATGTTTTGGTGGATATAATTCTTTTAATTCTGAACTCAATTCTATTATATTACACTCACTTTGATTCCATCTAATAAACAAGTTATACCACTTAACATTAGCAGAAGTTCGACGTTGAAGATGATATTCATATAATTTTTTCATTAGATTAAAATTACTCCATTCTTAAGAAGTGCAATGTGGAATGCATAATTTAGATAGTTTTTGCAGTGTAACCTGATCTTCCAACCCAAATAATTGCTTTTCCAAAAATTTTTGAATAAAACCTGAATTTTTCCAAACATCATCTGGTGTATCTCCAACAAACATTTTCTGAAGTTCAAAATCTTGATAAATATGAACATAACATTTATTATTTATAATTTCAGATACAAATATAACTAGGCGCTTCTTATATTTGTAAATAATTGATGATTTGTATTCATCACCTGCTTTGTTCTAATCTGAACGCATAGATAAACCCAAGCCATAAATAAATATTTCATATTCGCCAAGTTGGCATGAAAATGGATGAAAATCAATAGTAGATGAAAGAATATCTATTATTTTTTTGTCATTCCATCCAATAACAACGTGACCAGAATATCGGGTTTTATTTTGAAAAATTTTTTGATAAGTTTGGGAAATTGCCTTAGTTGCATTTGTTTCTATAACAAAAATGTCATTACTTTGACAGCAATATTCAGGTAACATAGATAATTTGTTTGTATGATATATAAACTTAATATCAATAAAGCATATATAAATCATTAAAAAAAAAAAAAAAAAAAAAATATTCAGGTAACATATGATTATATTCGGAAATGTATATTGTTATATAAAAATCACGTCCATTCAAACAAGTTTTAGTTTTTTGACCTACTCTAATTGGAAATTGGGGATAAGTATTTGAGTCAGAAATACTTGGAACTTCCCACCAATAACGTGAAAAAGGTCTATAGTAAAGGTTTTCTACAAGCGAACCAGTTTCTACTAACGTAACATATATTTGAGACATGATTCCTGTCAGATTTTACCATTTTTTATGAGTTATACACTTATACGTGTAGAGCATTATCTTCGATATTATCATGGCATATTAAGTTTATCATGTGATTTTAGTATTTATTACATCATCATTTGTGGCTTTTTAATTTGTAATACCTTGCCAATTTTGAAATATTTACAATTTATTTTTCCTGAATTTATATAGTAATTTTCTGTCAATCATATGCGAATCAGGTCTTAATAAATTTAACTTAAAACTATTAATTATGATTTTTAAATATTTCTATTGAATAATATATTTTTTTTTTCATAAAATATTAAAAAAACTTTTAAATAATAAAAAAGAGTAAAAAAACTACTCTATATACTGTACTTTCAAAACTATTCAGTCTATCTAACTTAAAAAACTGATAGGGAAACTAATAGAAAACTAACAGAAAGTTTGCGAAAGAAAAAAATATTTTTATTGCTATAAATAAATTAAATTTAGTAGCAAACCTTCTTATAAGAAGGTTTGCTACTTGCGCTATAATGTTACCTACTTATGAGTATAATATTCCCTACTTACTGTTTTAGTGTTCTGTGGCCTTTTTATAATCAAGTTGATATTTGTTTGTTTTTATTGCTCTGTGGCCTTTTTATAGCCTTGTAGTTATCCACTTGATTTTATTGCTCTGTGATATTTTTATGGCCAAGATGCTAGGCCGACATTGATTGCAAATAATCATGTTGTGATCGGGTGGCGCAGTAAATTTGTGATCAGATTTTGGCCGGCATTATGCTATATTTTTGACCTAATCTTTAGGTCGGAATATTTTGGCTTCCTGTGATTGGATTCGTGCGGTTTTGAGCTCTTTTGAAAGAGGACATTGAGAGCTTTCCAATGATGCCATGATCACATAGATCGAATGCCTGCATGCCGAGTTATGGCGTCTCAAAGTTTTGGAAAAAAAATATGAAATAGTGCTGGCTGAAATTAATGACATTTACTGCGCCTACTGCGTTAATCATGTGATTCAGTTCCTCGCCAGTTCCAGGCACTTCCTCGTCACTTTCTCGCAACCTTCTTGCAACTTTCAAGGGATATTTAGGATTCAATCTGGTGTATTATTGGTCAGAGATTGGAGATGCCTATTTGATTGCCGGATGAGACACAAAGTGCCGAATTTGCAATCCATCTATTTGCCGAAGACATTTCACAATCCATTCCCTCACTTTTTGATTGCCAGGGATGAGGCATGAAGTGCTAAATTTGTGCCCATTCTTGCAATCCCGCCTCTTGTATGTCCTTTTTGATTGATGAGTGAGGCACATGCGGAGTGTCGAATTGGTTCAGGCTATATTTCTTTTATACCTTTTTTCATGTATTCTCCTGTACCTTTCTGCCTTCCCGACCTCTTTCCTGCCTATTGGTGGTACTACGCCAAAGCAAAATTTTCTTATCTCTTTCCTATATATTATTCTACCTTGACGTAGTACCAAATCTATGCTATATTTTGGGTTTCTAGAACCCTTTCTCATATAATTGATACTTTGGGATACTACTACATCGATTACTTTTAGGTATTATTATATTGATTACTTTGGGATACTACTACTGCCAATACTTTACTGGCAAATTTTAGCGATCATGTTTTTTTTATTTTAAACTTGAGATTTTGTTAGTGTACATATACTGGAAACTTTCTATTTATCTATACTACTTTTATCATGCTACTTGCGCAAAAAAAGCCCGGGCCTTGCCCTAAAATGATAAATGAAGCAACTTGGCTCTTCTCTGGTTTAGCGGACCTTGATTTTGAGCCTGGCTATGGTGACCATGTATATTTTCAACATTTATTGGCATCTAATAATGGAGAGGGTGTAGCCCTTTTAGAAGCCTATAATTCCGAAGAAATTTACTCTAAATATATAATTCGAGTATCGGAAAAAGGATTTACACTAGTTGATCACCCATCTGAAATTTATGGAATCCCTGATGCTCACGAATGTATTAATGGGAATCTGCCTCTTCATCTGGTTTTAGATATTGACGTGAGGTAGAAGCCCGATCCCATGAACTCTGAACTCCCTTTCTTAGATGAAAATAAAATTTCTTGCGAAGATTTATTATCCAGAATCTTAATCGCCTGTGCTGATATTATATACTCTGATTTAAAACATCTTGTACCTTTAAATGCTTTTACTTTAGCCAGTTCGTCTAATGCTGATAAATGCAGTTGGCATATTGTGTATAAATATGTATGGTTCGTTGATTATAGAGACCTTAGAGGATTTGTGAAAAAAGTTGCTAATAGGGTTGGGAAACCATACTCAGATTTTATTGATATTGGGCTTTATAAATCACGTTTTAACCTTCGTCTTCTTGGATCAGCAAAGGAAGATAGAGTTAAAAGACCTGCGATTTCTTCAGTTAAGAGAGGATATTGTGAACTAAAAGATTATTTAGTCAGCCTAAGTGGGATGCTTCTGAAATCTGGCCATGAACCTTTTCTCCTGAAAAAGAAGAGAAGAAATTTCAGCCTATCAAAGATAAAACCGCCTTAAGTAACGGAGCCAGCTTAGTTATCACAAAATATGGATGGCTTGAGATCGGAAAAATTGGGAATGGATTTGTCCACTTTCAAGTCCAATCATATCAAGCATGTCCTATTTGTGAAATCAAACATGAGAAGGATCAATTATATGGCTTTCTTCAAAGTAACGGCTGTTTTGTACTCAAATGTTATCGGCAGAAAAATTATAAACCAGATCATAAGGGATTAGCGTTTGGAAAAGTGACCGAAATTTCTGTAAAACCTAAGAGAGGATTAGTCGAAAGAATAGGTGATGCTGTATCAAATCCACGCCCTCTTGTAGGATTATCAGAGACAATGATTAATATAGAAAAATTAAAGGATGCTCTGGAAGTATATCCTGATTTCTTGGGTATTAAGAAAATGACAACACTTATTCGTTCTCCTCCGGGGACATGGAAAACCACTACATTAAGAGAGATTATTATGGCATTGAAAAATAAGGTACATGATCTCTCTTCTTTGCCATGTTATATCTGGGTTTCTTACCGAAAGTCTCTTAGTAATGAATCAAAAACGAAACTTGATGAGCTAAAAGCATCTGGTTTTTGAATTTGCAATTATCAAAATATACAAGGAGACTTATCTATAAATGAGTGGGATATTATCATAGTACAAGTTGAGAGTCTTTTCCATATCAAGTTCACAACCCGTTTGTTTGTAGCTATTCTTGATGAAGCTAATGCCATTATGCGTCAAATGTCTAGCGGTACAAATGCATAGGAATCTGAGAATGCAATACGTGATGTATTAAGATCTGCGAGACATGTTTTGACTATGGATGCTTTTGCAAATACATTAACACTAACCTTTCTCCAGACTTATCGTGGTGAAAATATTCGCACAGTTGATAATAAGTATTAGCCTCGTATAGGTGAAACAGTTGAATTTGTTTATAATCCGAATAGCGGAGCTGAAGCCATGCGAATAGGATATGATCTTTTGAGGCAGGGCAAACGTGTGGCATTCATATCTACCAGAGCAGTGATGGCTAGAGCGTTAGTAGAAAAGGCATCCAAGTTGTCTAAACCCGACAATTCTCCTGTTAAAGCTCGTGCATATTATGGAAATATAGATGGGAAGCAGAGGCAAAAAGACTTCTCTAATATTGATGTTGCTTGGGGTGAGCTTGACTGTGTAGCCTACATAAACACAGTGGAGGCGGGAATATCATTCGAGGTTACAGGTCACTTCGATATAGTTATAGCTATTATAAACATCGCCACTCTAGTTCATGTCGAAGCCCTTGCACAAATGCTTTATCGAATTCGTGACTGTCCCTGTCGTATTGTTTCCATGTTCTATCAGAAAAATTCTAATGAACTTTTTCATCCACCAGGCCATGAAAATATTCGAGCAGAATTTGAAAGTGCTCGACCTAATAATTTGCCTATAGCAATAAAGGGTCACCGTAAATGGGATAACAATGCTATTTTTTATAAAATCGATGAGTCTCCAGCTGTAATAACATTCATTGAAGTCAAGCATCAGAAACGTCCTTCTGCAAGATATTTTATTGAGAAGCTTTGTAGTCTTATAGCCAGTACTGGCGCTTCTCTTCAATTAATAAAAATGGATGAGAGCCGAGGAGTTATAGGGAACCATAAAAGAATCCGTAATGAGATTAGAGTTGAAGCATTAGTTATTAAAGAAACAGATTATAATGCAGTTGCTACTTCCCAGAATCTTAGCCCTGAAGAAGCTGAAATTCTTAAGTTTGACCAGGAGCGTTCTATAGCAGATACTATGGCACTTAAACGTTTCTATATGCGAAATCTTTATGGTGGTAAAGACGTAAATATTGATGATTGGAATAATCTCTGCAATAAAAAATTCGTGGAATGTTTTAGTCCGCCTGAACCTCAAAAACATTTCTTACGTTTATCCCAATTTCGGAGGCATGGCTATGATGAAGAGAGTGCAATGGAAGGGTTAAAAGCCAAGGATACTACACAATGGGAAATTGCCTGCTATAAAGCCGAAGAGAATCTGGAAAAATCAGTGGCAGAGGACTTGCATAAATCTTATTCGGCAAATCACTGGGAAGCTATAAGTGAACTTTTTTAAGTACTGGGCTTTACTGGTATAGATGATAAGCGTATCCTTTCTGGTAATATTGTATCAGAAACATTCACACAATCCTGTAAAAGGTTTATAGGAATCTGAGATAATTCCTTATTACTTTTTAGCTTTAAGTCTCATGCAAAAAAAATACCAGATCTTAACTCAGCTATAAAAGCAATCAATGCAATCGCTGGCAATTGGTGTGGCTATACCATTAAAAGTAATCGAAAAAGTATAGGACCTAAAGAATAACAAGTTTGGGAATACTCATATAAAATTAATCGCCAACCATATAAGGGTCTTGGTTTTGGAGATAAAGGCGCTCTAGAACTTCCACCATATAGGTCAAAAACAGATAATGATATTTAGGAACTCTTTGATATAGTTACAATCAATTAACAAGTGCTAAAATAAATTAAATCATTATTTTTTCTCATGCCTCTCTAGCCAGTTTTTCTTATAAATGGGTTTAGCATGAACCGTGCAAAAGTCAGTCTGGGAATAGGTCAGCTCATTACAGAATACGCACCTTTTTTTCAGCGGAGGCTTGTAGTGTCTGACACATCCGGCCTCGCGCAAGCATCTTTTCCCGCAGATAGACCCATCTTTTTTGATATATTGGCAAAACCAAGATGGTAAATTAGAAGGGATCTCTATAGAGTCCTCAGATGTTTTTCCACCCATACTTCTTTCTGGGAAAGTTATTAAGATTAATATACGTCAAACTTCTCTTCATTTTTTATTATAGATAGATAGTGTTGTTAACCGGCATGAAATCTTGGTCTTGGAAGACCATCTACAGTAAAGAAGCAGTGGAAAGCTTTCCCTCTTGAAGATCTTTGATCGAAGGAGTTTTTTTACTTTCGCGCAGAGCACGGTCATAAATTCCGCTATGATTGCTACAGATTCCAGTATCGGAATAGGTTCCCTTTTTACAGATAGGGCATATTGTTCTAAGAAGGGCATTATAATGTCTGAAACATCCTAATTCACTCATGTTCCCATTCCCACAAATTGAACCATCTCTCTTGATGTATTGGCAGATAAAACAACCCATACAAGGTAATTTTGATACTAATAATCTCAAAACTTCATCTTCACTTTTATTATAGATATTCAAAAATGTGTTATGCCAGTCTGCGAAACACTTTAATGGCAGAGCATAAGCTATATCATTTTTTTCGCTCCTAGTCAAGATATTTTCCCTTTCCGAAGAAGCATAGTTCTGAGGGAATTTTTCGAATTGAACTTTTTCTCACATAATATACTAGATAACATTTACGATTTACTTATATTGGCATGACTACTAAATCGATTGGAAGGCTCGTAAGAGTATTAAAGAAGCCCTTACAAGACGTAAATTTAGTAAAGAGCAGATAGAGGCTCTCATACCCAACCAGAGAAAGTGTAACAGTAAGCCCACCATAGAGGAAAGAGCAAAGTATTGTGCTAAGACCGGTGATTTTATAGACATCGTCGCTAATCATTGGAAATTGCGTCCAAAAAGTAATGATGAAAATGAAATTGTTGCCGGTGCTTCGCGTCAGTCAACATTCCGTGTGAAACTAGCAGAAGGTGGTGTAAATCCTGCAATTATTGAAGCATTTGCCAAAGATAAGGATCTTATTCAAAAATCTAATAGAATTCAGAAGAAACGAACTAAAAAGCAAATGGCTAATCTGGATAGAATTCCAATACATTTCTCTATGGCAAGGGTATCTAAAAGACTTCAGAATATGGATGTATCTAAAATTCCTACTAGAGAGGATCTTGCGGATGTGATAGTGATGTTGAGTATAAGACCTGTGGAAGTAAGATCTCTTCAAATTAATCACTATCAACTGGATCCTTCAAACATTCCAGCATGGTATAAAAAAGGCTATTCTTGGTACTATACAGGCTATTTAAAGAGTAGAGGAGAAAGAAAAAGAATCCTGATCCCCGACCATTTCTTTCTATAGAGAAGAATCCAGAACGTGCCAGGGAGTTACTCATCTAGATCCAAAATGCAATCAAGGCAGGAAAGTTGCGTGATCCTGTCTATACTGAAAGTGGATCACATAATGCTTGGCCATTTAATGAATTCTTAAATCAAGAGCCTTATAAGTCTATCCCAAAGGATTTAAGAGATTATGGAAGTAAACATGCTTCCAGAATTTATGGTGGTAAGAAACCAACTCCCAGCATCTTAAACTGCTCGTGAGAATTGCAATGAGGCAAGAATCAGACCGCCTTGATGCAGGCGATAATTACGCTATAGGCGATACAGAATCAGAAGATTCTGACCCTGAATTCGAATCTAACCAAGCATCCAGCCCAGTGCTGAAAACACAGGTTTCATCATCCCAGCCTAAAAACAATGATTATAACCCCTTTGAATCACAGATAGCGGAAATTGATTCAATGTTAGCTGGTTTCTAGCCGAAAGCACTTAGGTAAACAAAAAGCTATGTTCTAAATCACGTTTTAGCATTTTTATTTTTTTGTTTAAAGATACAGATTTATTATTTATGGCGCATACAAGTGTTTTTATTATACCAGAACTATTAGAACAGATTTTACATTTTTTAGCGATAGATAAATCCCTCTATCCCACTTTATATATTAGCTGGCTTTGGTACAGATGTGGTGCTCCTATCTTATGGAGGCGTATTGAGCTAAAGGGAAATGAAGTAAATGATAAAATTTGATTAGAAAGATTTTTAAAAATAGTACCTGGAGGAGGGAAAAAACCAGTTTATAGCTCGAAACTAACTCATCTTAAAATAGCACACTACTGCTCACTTTCAAATAGAAAAATCAGAGGTATTGTGCATACTTTCAAAAATATAATTCATTTAGATTTTGAAGAAAGTATGAAGTCCGTAAAGTTCTAAAGCTAATAGCAGAATCATATCCAAATTTGAAGTATCTCAATATATCCGCTTCACATGGGGGATTTAAAAATGATAAAGGTCTATGTGCAATCGCGCAATCATACCACAAACTAGAATATCTAAATATTTCTAGATGTACAGAGTTTTCTAAAATATTAATTTGCAATGTCATTAGTTCTTGCCCAAGGCTCCAACATCTTGACCTTAGCTTTTGTAGAATTACCGATATAACTATCAAAGAAATTGCTGGTTCGTCTCTTAACTTAAAGTGTCTCGATTTGGAAGTATATTGTAATATTAATAAAGAAGCCGTAGATCAGCTCAATTCACTTAATCCAAATATCCATGTCAAGAATTACGTGGATCTGATAGGTATTAGAGCTGAGTTAGACCGACGGATGGAGGTAGCGTTAAGACAGTATCGTGTTGTTAATAATAATCAGAATTTGTTGTTACCTTTGGAACCCAGCGACCTGATTTCAATACTCTACCTATCTAACTAATCTGAATTAGCTCAGAAGAATTTGCTGGGCCACTCCTGTGTGACAAAAATAAGTGGATCATCAGTCAGGTCTTGTGTGACATATTAATTTTCGCATATACTGAAAAGAAGCTATGTACGCTACCAGTACTTTACGAAGCATCTTGCATCGCGCCTTAATGGCAATGGCTATTTTTTATTAAGTATAATTGATCTACAATAATAACAAAATGTTTGATGAGAATATAGATGCCGAGAAGGAGGAAGCCTTCAATGAATTTATCAAAGAATATGGAGAAAGAGAGGAGGATTGGACTATTTATGATAATGATTGGCACGACTGTGATGACCTTTTTTGTGAAATTAAGACCCATTGGAACACAAAAGCGGTCAAGTATTGGAGAGAAAATACTTAAGCGATTTGTATATAGTCTGCCCAGTGTAAGAAATCCAACATCATTATTCCATGTACTCTTACAATCCGATTCTATTTATCTTCCACAAATAATAAGTCTAATAGAATTGCCATATTATCCACTTAAACTTCGATCAGAAATATGGGGTCCCTCCAGGACCTGGCCGGATGGTACAATACCAATCTAGCTAGTCCGGAGCGATTATCAACAGCTCAAAAGAATTTGCTGAGCCATAGATTGTGTGACAAAGATAGGCAGATCACAAGGCAAGTCTGTGCGACATAATAATTTTCACATATAATGACAAGCTAACCAATACCCTATTTTTTTCCCCGAACAATTATGAGAAAATGGCCTGCTTCACAGACGCTTCGCTTGAAGAAGGTCTACACGCAACACAGGACCAGCTCTAAAAGTAAATAGCGCCGGCAAAAGCATATGTTATGGAGGGTTGAGGAACTCACAATTTTAAGATCACCAGGCGTAAAACCAACTATAGTCTTTCTGGTAGATCTCCATGTGAAAAGGTTTGAAAATTCCGTTTGCATGCGCTTTTATAGGACTCTTGGCATCAGACGACAATACTAATTACGCCATATACCTCCTTATCTTTTTTCCCAGCAAGATATAAAGCATGTAGGGGTATGTCCGTATGTGGAAGTTCAGCCAACTTTCCTCAAAAAATTTCCTAGAAACATAACGCAAAATAAGGTATGTATATGCCAGAGAGGGCAGTTACTTTGTGACCCCCAGTTATGTATGGAGCAAAAGTTTCTCACTATGGGCCTTGTATTTAGGAAAGCAAGATGACTACTGGCAACATCCCTATAAAAAATATGCATACGGTTTTTATACTGTATATACGTATCTTTGATATAGTTCGCATTTTTACATACTGCATATCAGTACAATGTATACTGTTCGCAAAATATGTTTAGTAAAAAATATAATAAAGTATACGGTAAACATACTGTATGATACGGTATAT
>QZLH01000074.1:140411-155420 GCA_003833135.1 Oehlia diaphana | reverse complement strand
ATAATAATTGTAACGTTAATCAGATCTACAAAATTAATTGATTACATAACAATGGATCTACTAATTAATCATCTGATTTTCAAGTCACATGATTTTTACTGCGCCATGATCTTCGTTATCACCAGTCATGACCAGTTAATAACCGTAACTATTGCTATCCCTATACGGAACGTAAGGTAATATAAATTTTTTATATATTACTTATAATATATAAGAAGAGTAATGACCAGTTAATAACCGTAACTATTGCTATCCCTATACAGAATGTAAGGTAATATAAATTTTTTATATATTACTTATAATATATAAGGAGAGTAACATAAGGTGGATAAAGTTCATCTTACATTCCATGCCTTATATATGGGAGTAATGTAAATTGAGTAATTTATGTGATCTTATATTACTCAATTAGACAATCTACGTTACTCACTTTCTACTCCTGAAAATTACTATTGTTACATCTCTTTCAAAAGCTAATTAAATTTTCTAAAATAATCAAAAGTAAATAATTTTACTACTGTTATATCAATTTCATCACTAATAGTACTACCAATAAGGATCTAAATAATATTAATACTTTTTGCAAAAGCCAAATGCATTTGTAAAATCATAAGTGATTATGGAAATATTTTTAAACCTTAATTGAGATAAAATGGAAGAAGGAAACTAGTCTATTCTGCTTTTATTATTATTCTTATTAAGAATAGCAGTTAGTTGCCATTTTAACTTTAAATCTTTATTATATTAGTTATAAATAAATCAAATTCTTTATTTAATGATTTTAGTTACTTTCAGGAATATTATTAATGAAAGTGCAATTTATTATAAATCTCTTAATACTAAAAAGGAGCAAAAGGAAATAAATTATAAGATACAATTTTTAATTAAAGAAATTGGTATATTAACTGAAATTTTAATCTTATTGTATTGAAGTTAAGTTAGTATATTATACACTAAAGAAATACCTTTGGGTGATTCCTTACTGATAATGGTTCAGCAATAAAATATAGCAAAAGTAGAAGTAATTAAAGGGGTTTAACTGAAGATTGTTTAAATTGATAGTCTGACAGCTAATTAAATATAAAAGTTTGATATTTATAATAAATTTCCTTTTAATTGATCCTTAGTGTACTTGTAATAATTTATTATCATCTAAAGTCTAAAATTTAACAAATGGTATACAATATATATAGGTAAATAATTCCAAATATATATTTTATATATTATTCCCAAATGGATATATATTTAATCCAACCAGTAAATGATTATTTTTTGATCAACTTTAACAACAAAAAGTAATTATAGATTTAAAAGTTCAAAATCTTTAATTTAGCTTATTGAAAATTGGGTTGAAATTTCTAATGTTACTAATATTAATAATTAAGTAAATAATTGAATTGAAAATAAAGTAGTATATTTTAAAAATATTTTCAAAAGAAAAATATTTTATACACTGATACAACTAAAATAATTATTATATAATACTAGATACTTATTTCTACTATATCTTTATTCTGAAAGTATTAAACCTCACAATTTTTTGTATAAATACAAACAATATACTAATAGTAACCCATCCAATTTAAGAAGAATAATGAAATAACCATATTTTTTAAAATATAATGAAATTTTACATAAATTTATTATTTGAATTACTTTAAATTTACTTGTTAAATTGCTAAACTAAAATAATACCTAAATTATATTATATGTATAATTAGATATTACTTCATCAACAGGTTTCCGTAAAATATGATGAAAACCAATTACTAAAATGACAAACCCTTTTAATTTATTAGGATTTGATTTAACTATTTTAACACGTTCATCAAATATTCCTGAACTAGAATAATCAACAACTCTTCCCTTTGAAATTGTATTCATATATGATTCTAGTTGACTTATACCACTGTTCAATACTTCACCTATAGTTGTCTGGTTTGTTCTTTTATATTCTTTAGACCTACATTTAAGGTTGCTTGCCGAAACCTTCTTAATAACTGCCGAAACCTATACGGAAAATGCCGAAACTATATTAAATCATATTAAAAATCCTGCCGAAACTTTGCCGAAATGCCGAAACTATAGTAAACATATAGTAAAATCTTGCCGAAATTTATCGCAGGATTTTGGAGAGGTTTTGGCAAGCAACCTTAAATATGTATATGGTCTTTTTAGTAAATCTTCTTCATTTTCCTTTTCAAGGATTTTATCTAAGTTTTCTAATTCATTTGCACCATATTTAGCTTTCTGATTTTTTATTAAACCAACTAATGAAATATATTTTAATTCTAAGCTAATATAGTAAATATCATCTATTCCTTTCAAAACTAAAATATCTGAATAACCAAAGTGACCTGATCCCTTTAACTTTTTGCCATCCATTACTAATGAAAGCTCTGGAATACGATGTTTTAATGGTAGAAGACATTCAATAATTGCCTGAAGCATTGATTCATTTGCTAAAGATAAAGACATTCTTGATCTAGTTAATAGAAATGTCTTTAAAAGTTCAATAAAAGGTATAATATTACCTACAACAAGTCTTTCATATGCTGAAGCAATAAGAAGTGCATTATTAATAACCTGTCTATATATTAAATTATTTTTATTTTGTTCTAAAATTTGACATTGTTTCTTCCAGGATTTATCAGTATCATCAGTATCATCAGTATCAGTATCTCTTACTCTTTTCAGTTCTCTTATTTGTCTATCATGAAGAATAATTTTTTCATTCCATTTTTCATTAAAAATAGATTCTAATATTTTACCTGAACAACATTCTTTACTTTTAATATCATTATATGTATAACAATTACAAAATATCAAACGAATATCTTTTTCAAATTCTTTTAAATTTGTATATTAATTATTTTCTAATTTTGAATTTATAGTAAATAGATCCATTGGATATTCTATAACTTTATTTTTATCATCCTCTTTAGTATATTTATAAAAAAAATTAGCACAAGATTCATTTTCAAGTTCATGAAATATATCATAACAGAAGTTATTAATAAATGTTATATTCTTTTTAGATAAATCTAATTGTGAAGTTTCAGAAAGATTTTTAACAGAACTTTTACCTGTTTTTTTTTGAAAGTAAAGATATATCTGGTTGTAAAGTTTTAGAAAGTGATGCAACAGTGATAAAAGTATTTTCTTTTGATTGTAAAGTTTCAGAATATTTAATTGGCTTTTTTGGGAGAGGTGTAATAGTGGTAAAAGTATTTTCTTTTGATTGTAAAGTTTCAGAAAATTTAATTGGCTTTTTTGGAAGAGGTGTTGTAACAGTAGTAAAAGTATTTTCTTTTTCATATTCCTTAAAAATCTTCTGACTTTTTTCATATTCTTTAATAACTTCTTGCCAATATATTTGCAAATCTTTTTTACGTTGTAAATACTCTATGTTTACCTATTGTGAGAAAGCAAATTGTTAATGTATGCTAAATTTTTATTTAGTAGTAAAGAAGATACATAGCCAATTCCTCCTCCAGAATTAGCAGACTTTACTAACAACAAAGTAGGACGCCTGGAATGAGAGCCCAGAGTGGTTACTGGGCGAACGAGACCAGTAATTCTCAAAAAGTGACCACGATGGGTATTAGGGAGTTATCCAACTTTGCAAAATAAAAACAAAACATACCTTTTTCTTTAATTCAGCAAAAGTATTTGAATCAAATAACTTTTTTGCATTATGCAAAAAGCGATTAATCCAAGTAACATTAAAGTTTTGCCACTTTTCTAATGGAAAATTAGTTAATTGAGACAATGAAGCAATAATAGTATTTTGGTTATGTTTCAAAAATCCATGGTAAGACAAATTTCTTGTTTCATTTAAATAAAAAATAAGTTCTTCAAATCCAATATAATTTTCAGTTGCACTCATGATTAGTTTGTTTATTCAAAATATTGTAGATTATAGTTTATAAATTTAAAAGCAAAGAATTTATGAAAAGTAAAAGTTGGAAGAAAACTTAGACATCTTAAATATACAAAAAAATGATATGACTTGAACTGATAAAATAATGACTTATTATTACAAAAATGACAAACTAAAAAAAATCAGCTTATTATTTTTTGTAGTAATGGATCAAAACTGATAAAAGCTGTTTCATTTTGTAATTTTCATATTGAGTATGTTTCATTGTAATATTTTTAGTCATACAGTATCATTAGTTAATTATCCAAATATGGCTTACATTAAATATGATTAATAAATGATAAACTTTTAATCATATGACTCATAAGTCATTAAAATTAACATATATGATGCATAAGACTTTATTATAACAAATGTTAACTATATTTATTTATTTTATTATTTATTCAATAATTTTATAATCTAATATCATACTTTAGACAGTTAGTATTTGAGAAAAGTATGACTCAAATTAATAGCCAATCATAGTCAATTATGAATAAGTAAACATTAATATACAATAATGATTTGTCACAAATAGATATAAAACTAGTAATATGACTAATAATGTATAATTGTAGCTTATAATGTATATATGATTTATGATATTTATACTATGAAAGTAGTAGTTAAAACAATGTTAGCACGAAATTAAAAAATAATTGCAATAGAAATATAATTTCAGCTAGAGGCTATAAGACAAGAAATTCCAAAATAAACCAAATAAAGTTGGCAAAAAATTTAAGGGGAGTATTTTGTTAATATTATATATAATAAGCAAGATTTTAGAAATTTATGAATTTAGTAATAAATGATGATAATTACCATAACTATAGAGAACCAAATTATTAATAATTAATGTCATGAATCATAACGCTTTTGATCGGCATATACGACTGAGTTAATGATTTGATTTGAACCTATGTTGGTAGTCGATCAATTTTAAAAAATATCAGTTTTTTATGGACATCCTTAACCTGATCCACTGGTCCAGATGCTTATTCTAGACCAGTCAAATTTGATTGGACAGCCTATTTTGATCGATATTTTTCAGATTAGCGTACACATTTTCCTTCTCTCATTCGTAATACTCATGTTTTCATATTCCATTTTTATTTTTTATTAAAAAAATAATATTTCTTAGTTATATCATACTAGTTGAATGATATTATTGGTAATATTGCTATTTTTTATCATAGAGTTATGGAATTTTAACGATTATACTAATTAATTTTTACATTGAAACACTCTTGGAACTACTCTGAAAGATAGAAATCTTTCAATAATTATTAATTTTATTTGTTTATGAAATTATGGGCGTATTTAACAATAAATGTAATTTTTTTAAAAAATATTATTAAAATATGAATAAAGATTACAAAATTTTATTTACCGTACAATCTATTCTAGTATTTATTTACTGTTTATGTGTAAAATACGAATAAAATTTTCTTATTCAAACATAAAATTTGCTGATTAATAGCTAATAGATGACAAATTGTTAATTGTTTTGCTCAAAAAATTACTTTGAGGAGTTAAATTTGTTTCTTCACTCCCTTTTTTTAAAAAATAACATCGCGAATTTTTTCAAACAAATGGTACACAAAACAATCTCCATTCAATCAAATTTGATGGTCCAAGATAAGCATTTGGACCATGGTCCAGGATAAGGACACTCGTTTTTATTAATATGTACGAGAGGATGATTATTAAAATTTGTTCTTACCTTATTGGACGCCGATCATTTAGCCATGCTTACATAATACATTTTCCATTGTTTCAAATAATCTTTTTAAGTGATCACAATGAATAAAAAGAATTTTTTTTTTATATCATTCGCAATTATTTCGATAAAAAAAATGTAATAACCAAACAAAATTATTATTAGCAAATTATACTTATAGGAGAATAATCAAAAAAAAATCAACATATTGTACTGTAGAATTCATGCATAAATTTTATAAATAAAGTTTACTGCGTTAACAATTTAATCCGAGTCATAAATAAATAATTAGAGCTTGGACTCGAGTCACTCGAGTTACCCGAGTGACTTTTATCATATTTGTCGTACTTGTTCTACTCGATTAAGATGCATTAATAAGAAAAATTGCCCTTAACAAATAGAATAGTTTATTTATGACATTCACTTAACCATATTTTGCTAAATAATAAAATTTACCGTCAAGTAATTTATCCTTAAACTTCATTTGTTTAACATTTTTGTAACGTTGGCTCCTGGGTGATTATCTAACATACCGGCTATAATGCAGTGAAATACGCCAACTTACCAATCACGCTTATTGACAATGACCGTTTTATATCGACGATCATTGCTCGATTAACACAATTTTTTTTAGAACCTAACCTTGACTATACCAGGTTAGGTTAGAAACTCTTTATTTTTTTTTAGTATGATAAAAATAACTATCGCAATAACTTTGTGTTACCTTAACTATATTAAATAACGTAGTAATCGAGGTTATAACGTTAATCAATAGATTAACTCTTCTTTATAAATTAATAAAATGGATGAAATTTTCATAAAAGTCGATGAAAAATCCGATATCGATATTGATAAACCACATAATGATAAACTACATAACAATAATCCACATAACGATAAACCTGTTACTAAGATAGCAATATCACCAAATGAGAAATATCTTATTACTTATAGTCAAGTAGATAATTCAATTGCTGGTTGGAATGTTAAGAGTTCACTTAGCTTTGACAATATACTCGAGCTAAATGACGAATCAGAATCCAACAAAAATTTTTTATACCAAATAAGTGTTTCCGATGATAAGAACGAATCAGAATCCAACAAAAATTTTTTATACCAAATAAGTGTTTCCGATGATAAGGAAGTTGCGTTTATTAATGGTAAAAATAAAATAGGTAAGAACTAATTATTTAAATCTTTATGAATTATATGAATTATAAAGGGTTAACTATGATAATTAATATTTATTTAATTATATTTTATTAGAAATATATCATATGAAAAATTCACAAGAAATTATATTAGATTGTGGTTACTATTGTGATTATATTTATTGTTCCTTTAACATAAATGGGGAACTCATTTTATATGGTAAAGACCATACTGTTTTCATTTATTCCACGCATACTGAAAATAACAAATGGTATTGTAAAAGAGTATATAAATTATTTAAAGATTCTGAAGATTTTAAATTTATTACCATATCAAAATATAATAAACTTTATTTATATTCAAATAATTCAATTTATAAGTGGAATCTTGATACTGAAAAACGTATAAAAATATTAGTTATTGACGAAGAGATAAAAGGTAGATGTTGGGAACGTGAAAAGTATATCGAAAATAATATCGAAATTACTAGTGACGAGAAGTTTATTTGTACAAGAGTCAAGAATGAAATTATTATATATTCAGTTGAATTAGAAATTCCTATTGCTTCTTTAGATATAAATAATGGTAAAGTTTTTTTTTTTTCCAAAATTAAAAATATTGCAACATATTAACATCATTTTTTTTTATTTAGTTACTCAACTACGTAATCTTATAAGATATCCTGCTTTACGTTCTAGATTATTTCCTTTATTGTGTCCTTTATTCAATAATAAGATATGCAGCGGATTTTTGGATTCCGTTAAGGGTTGGAAACAATGTTTAGGTCATTCGAAACAGAATGACAAATTATTAACAAAATGTAATATTAGCGTCCGAGCTACGAACAAACTTGCATATGTAATTCAGGATGGAGATATCTGGAAGGTTGATTTGGAAAAAATGATATTTTACATAAATTCTTTACCTAATAATAATTCCGATGAAGTTATCAACAAGGAAATGGATAAAACATATAAATGTTTGAATACTTTTTTAAATCCATATATGGATACTATACGTAAATTATTTCAATCAGCTGAATCAAATTCTAAAAATCATAAATTGGAACAAAATTTTGTTCGATGGACTATTGGTTGTATGGACTTTATAGATTATAAAGCAATTAAATTGCAAGTTATTAAAAAGAATAATATTAATAATAGATGGAATTTAATTTGTACAAGAGATGAAAAGTTTAAAGTGGATTATAGGATTGAACCATTTAAAATGAATTTATTTAATAATAATGAGATCATTTTATTAACAAATGTTGGTCTTCTAATTTACCATTTTAATGAGAATGACAAAACTATTTCTTTAAATTATTATTATTATATGAAATTTAATATGATTGATCATTCACGAGATTTACGAGATTTACGAGATTATAGAAAAGAATTTTCAAAATCTACTTTACCTTTACCAAAATATAATAGCTTTGCAATTTGTGATGGTTGGGCTTCAGTTATTAAAAATAATAAGGAATATCTCTTGAAATATGGTATTGAATTATTAAATTTTGCAATTAAAGAACGTGATTTAGAATTAGTGGATCAAATTTATAAAATTTGGTTAAATCATTTCGAAAAAGATTTCGGAAATAAGATGCTTTTAAGTGTCATTACTTCTACAATGCCATTACTTAACAAATATTATCCAGAATTTATTGAAAGATTTTCGTTAGAAACAACAATGATTATTGATTCACCTTCTTATAATATTAATCATCAAAGCAGTAATTTACATCTTTTTTCTTTTCAATATCCTCATATGGTTAATTTATCTCGATCTATATTATGGTTTAAATATAATGAATTAATGATTAGTTTACATAATAATCATAGAAGAATATTCCTAATACTAAATTCATTTCAATTTTTAATAATACTTTTAACATTACCCATTTATTTTGTTACATTTTATATATTATCATTTCTTAATTTTATTGATGATCTTATAATACATGGCTTATTTTCTGGGTTTTATTTTAAGATTGTTAGATTTTTTTCAAATTACAAAAGAAAACCAATAACTACCTTCATTAATCCTTATATTAAATTTGTAAACTATCCAAAAGATTATAATTGGTTTACAGAATTAATTTTGCCTAAACCTAGTCCATTTGTTGAAACAATGAATATAGATATTTATAGAACATGGAGTGGAGAAACATTACTTAATTTTAAATGGAATAAATATGGAAAATATTATTATGCAATCATTTGTATTGTATTTATTGCTTTCCTTGGATGTTTTACTGCAGCCGCAACAATTGTTCATATTGATGATGATGTTCGAAATAAGCTTCTAATAGCTTCAATTATACTTGGATCTATTCATCTTAGTTTTGAAATTCGTCAAATTATTTATGATTTTAAAAAATGGATCCAAGACTTTTGGAATATATTTGGTATATATATTGTTTTTAGTGTTTTCACATATTTTAGAAAAAGAAAAAGTGTATATTAATTATTTTATTTAACATTACAGATGTAATTGCATATGTTCTCCCAATTTACACTTCTATTCTTTGGCTTCAAACAAGTGAAATCAATATAATTCCATTACTTTCTTTTTCTTGTTTATTTTTAGATGTAAAATTTTTATTATTCCTTAGAGTATTTGAATATTTTGGTATATATTTTGCAATAATTATTAGTGTTGCAAAACAGATTATCTCTTTTCTGGTAGTTTTATTTATTATTATAATGAGTTTTACACATGCATTTTATATTTTATTGGTACCAAGATCTCAATTTTCATTGGAAGAACTTACAAATAACAATGACCCAAATAATCCTTGGAATATAGCTTCTAGCTATAATCAAGTATTTGAAAATGGAACTATTAATCCTAATCCATATATTATCCAACCACCTGATGGAAAAACAAACATGTTTATAGATTTTAGAACTGCTATTTTTGCAGTGTATTTATTCTTAACTGGTATGTGAATATGTATTTGCCTTTCTTTTGATATTACACCAATGTAAAATTTTAATTTGTTGTTACTTACTAGGTGATTCAAGTGCATTCTCCAATTGGTCATATACAAGCAATTCAGCACTTGCAATATTAATTGTTTTGTTCTCACTATTGGTTGTTGTGTATCTTATGAATTTGTTTATTGGATTACTTAATAATGCAATTGAGAGAGACGAAGTCTCATATTTAGTACAGAAAGCAGAAGTATGTTGTCACCTTATTTAAGTTATTGTTAAGAGTACTAAAGTATTTCTATTTTATAGGTCCTGGCCGAAATTGAATTATTTTACCTTTTACCACATCAGAGACGTTGGAAAGAATGGTTTCCTGAAGTAATGTATGTAAAAATTATTTAATTTATTATTAATTTTTAATAATTTAATACCTTTTTATTTACATATAAATTTATTTCAAGATATTATCATGCTAATGTTGATAAGACACGAAAAAAAGTTATAGAAATGATTAATAATCGTGATTGGAAAACTAGTGATTTCCCTGATAAGATAAATTTATTAAAAAAACTTGGTCTTGCATGAGTTTACTTTGCGAAAAGTTATTAAAAGAAACGAAAAACTAAGTTACAATAATACAATACTAGAAATTTTTTATTTATGTTAATAATTGATCACTGGAATTATAGAATATTATTTTATATATACAGTATATATATAGAATAGACCAGTTTGTAATCAATTATAAAAATACAAATGTAACAATAAATAAAACAAATAAAATTAAATAGTATTTCAATAATTAAATATTCGTTTTGACCTTCAGTCAGTAATGTATTAGGAAAATAGAACAAAATATATAGCAAATTCTTTTGTTAAGATTTGGAAAGTGGAGAGCGACGATTTGCGTCAGACGCAGCGACGTGCGTCAATACCTGACGCGCGTCACTTGTGATATTAAATTTTTCAAACTTAGTAATTGTTTTTTATTAAAATAAGTTTAAAAAATATGTAATACTAAAATATTAAAATTGATTAGACTTAAATTCATGGAAAAGTAGTACTTCATTCAAAAGTACAAGTTTTTTCAAGTAAATCTTATAACATAAATTAAATAGGTATAATATTATGTAATTTGTAAAGTGAAAATATTATAATAAAATATGTTTGAGATAAATTATAAATTATAAAAAATTTTGAATGAATATTTGAATCATAATATGATAATACCAAGAAACTTTTAATCTTTTAATACTTCGGTCAAATGTCCTTAATTCTTATATAAAGTATTTTTAAAAAAATCAACTTGTGATATTTCTTGAATTATTTTAATAAATATCTCAATCTAATAATAAATTCATAAATTGATAGATCTTTGCAGAATACAAATATTGGAATTTTGAATTGGTATAAATAAAAATTTTATTCCATTCTTAAATAAAATATCTTTTGGATTCGTTTGGAAGACAAGAAATTAAAAAGTATTATAGTAATAATTAATAATTTTTAATTTTCAATAATACTTATTCAAATATTTTTCTAAAATCCTTGCAGAGCTTCATATCAAAGGTGATAACTAATAGGCATAGCCTAAATATTCAAAAATATTATTAAGACGACCAGCAAGCAGTTAAGCCATTTTTTGCTTTATCTAATACAATAATTTAACAGTCTTGTTTTCTTATTTCACTAAAGTAACTAGGACCATTATATAAAGATAAAAAATTTATGTATATGCCAAATCTAAGACTAATTTAAAATTAACAATACAATGGAGAAAAAAAACGTTAAATATAATTTTGAAGTATGATAAAAGAAAGTGATTAAAAATATAAATAAAAATTAAGTCCTGTTAAACCTCAACTTTAGTAGCATTTAATCCAAGATATGGACTAGGCTTATTATTAGTAAGACTCCTTGCTTCAAAGTTAAATCCTTCAATTGGTTGAAAAACAAAATTCCTAATTAACATACCTAACAATATCTTGAATTCAGTTAAAGCTAATTTATTGCCTATACAAGATCTTGTACCAGTATGGAAAGGTAAATAATTTAGATTGGTCACATTTTTAGTTATTGAAGGATTTAACCACCTTTTTGGATCAAAATCATTAACTGTTGGGCCCCAGATTTCAGGTGATTTATGAAGTGCTGAAATGTTCAACATTATTCGGGTATTCTATTTATAAATAATAATAAATAATAAATAAATTTGAAATAGCAAATTATATACTATATAAAAAAAAAATTACAAATATACCTTCGGAATTAGATATTCTCCGAAAACTTTGTCTTCAACATTAGTTCGACTAATAATCGGTACTAAAATAAAAATTATTGAGTTAATAGGCTAATTTTATAAATAAATTAATTTGTATAAAAAAATTATACCAGGAGAATGCAATCTTAAAGTTTCTTTAATTATGCAATTCAAATAATCCAAAGAATTAATTTCATCAAATGTAGGGTTAAATTTTGATTTATCAGGAAAAGCTTTAACCAATTCTTCACGCAATAAGTCTTGCTCATGTGGATATTTTGCAAGTAAATACAATGCCCAACAGGTTGAAGCACTCGTGGTTTCATGTCCTGCTATTAGAAATGTCATAATCTGTAATAATAACAAAAATAATTAATATTTTAGAAAAAATGAAATAATATAAATAATATAGCAGTATTTTAATTACTTGATATTGTAATACTTCATCAGTCATTTTCTCTTCAGCAGGTAATGTTTTATTAATATTGATTAACAAAGATAATAGATCCTTGCTTTTCAATTCTCCTTTTTTCGCTTCGTTATATTTTTCTTCCATCAATTTCTTTGACACCCGGTTAATAACCGAACACGCATTGTTAAATTTTCTATTTATATCTATTGGAATTTTTCTAACTAGCGGGATATAACTCGATAATACACTGATGAAAACACGCAAGACTGGATTTGTCTTATTATTAAAAAGAGAAGCATAAGCATCCGCCAAATCGTTTGAAGATGTTAGTGAATTAAATTCGTAATTAAATCCTAAATAAACATTAAATAAACAAATGAAATTATTAAACGCTTATTAATATGGACACTATCAGCTATTAATATGTTATGGTTACGACACGGTTTGTAATTATATACGTAATTGCTTAATGCCACAACCATAAAAAATCATATGTAAAATGCCGACGTCATCATAATTGCAGTCACTTCAACAAATTTCATATTTTTCTTACCGACTGAGCCAATAACATCTAAGGTAGCTTTTGAGATATAAGGTGTAAGATTGATGTTAGAATCTTCTTTTATTTTATCTTCTATTAACTCTTTTAAGGTGGTAACCACTCGAATAAATGTTGGAACCATTTCCTGAATTGAAAAAAAAATACGATTTATTAATTTAATTTAATTATTAATTTTCATTTTCTACCAATGAAGTATAATTACTTTGATGTTATTGTGAGTGAAAGCTGGATTCATCATTTTTCTTTGTCTTTTATGTTCGTCACCTTCTGCAAGCACAAGACCTCTACCAACAATTTTAGCAAAATCAGCCAACATATCAGGGGGTTTAACAAAGTCGTAAACATGATTTAATGTGATATCTTGGATTATTTTTGTATCTGCGACGAAAACATCTGGACGATTAAATATTCCATAGAATTTTACAATATTCCCATATTGTTGCATCCATTTAACATGTGGTTCCTATAAAAGATATGCATATAAATAAAAGATAGTATATGAGGAGTAGATAAAATACTAATTAAAGTATAAATAATATACCTCTTCCTTAAAAAATGATTTAAAATTTCCAAGAAATATATTTTCGGATGGTGGACCAGGAATTTTTCTCAAAGGGGAAATATAAAATGGCCAAATAATTAATTTATAAGTAACCCATCCTATAAGTCCTAACACAAGAAAGCCAACTAGAGAAGATAAATTAATCATTTTTTCGTTTTTTTTTTTTTTTTTTTTTTTTTTTTTTTTTTGAGAAATTTGGTTATAAATTTATAAATGAAAACCACGGTTTCGGCGACTTAATTGCCGTTGTTTACCCGTTGTTTACCCGTTGTTAAGTCCTTAAAGAAAAATTTAAAAATGCTTCGATGTTTAATTGGGCAAAAGGACAAATAATCGTCATTTACTGTATTTACGGTAATTCAAAGTTTAATTTGTTTATCTTTCATACTTAATTGTTGATCCGTGTTTGCATTTCCGTAAATGTAGTGTAAATTACAATTGCCGATCATACCGCAGTACCAGTCATACGACTTACATTACGCGTGTCACACTTTCCTTATTAACTCAGATGTTTGGGTAATCGTAAATTGTATCTGGTTAGTGTCCGGATTAAAAAGATCCGTTACCGTTAAAAATCATATGCGGTTAACCCACCAAAAAATTTTATTATAAACCCTGGCTCAATCAGTCATTTTTGCGGATGCTTAACATGCCACTAAGCAGGCTTGTACCCTGAAAAAGCAAGTGATCTACATTTTTTACAGTAATTCGTTTCGAAACTTTTATTAAAAAAAAAAAAATTATTTTTAATTATTTTGTAGGGCTCAGGCTCTGGTTTGGATATTAGATTCTCATGTAAGTTTCAATAAATTTTATTACAGTTTTTTATAGATACGGGACAGTAATAAAGGTAAATTCTAATTTCAGTGATTTCCGGTGCTATATGGACATTATCATCATACCGTTTCTGCCGGAATTACGATTAATTCTATTAGATAACGTTGAGTCAAAAGAAATCTTTAACCTGATACCAGATATCTGCTAACATAGCCGATTAGGACAACTCATTATTCGGCAAATAATTTGAAATGGCAATTTAAAAATTTTGTATTTAAAATAATTTAAGTCGTTAGATTTTTTTTGTTTTAAAAACGGGCATGATTTATATAAATTAATGCAATAATATATATCCTTTATATTTAATGGAAATTCAAAATTGCAGAAATTAATAAACTTTATGAATTTAACAAGAAGTTTTAAGACTATCATCCTTGGTTTATTTTTTATATTGTTAAAAAAAGAAAAAGTTTAAGACAAAATATACTATTTTAAAGAATACATTAATAATGACCAAATGACAAAGGATTCGATAATTTGGAATTTTGGTATTTTGATCAATATGAAAAATGGTCAGATGTACGGTGTACCGTTTGGACCAAAAGTGACAAAATTATGAAAATCGAAATTTCGAAATTCTGAAATTTTGAAATTTCGGATTTTGAAATTTTTGATTTTTGAAATTTCCTTTTATGTGAAA
>QZLH01000074.1:123844-139287 GCA_003833135.1 Oehlia diaphana | reverse complement strand
TCATTAAAATTGTTAAAACAATGCAAAACGTGTTTTCTTTATTAAATATATTGTTAAAAACTAAAGCCAAACGGTTCCATATTTCAGTTTTTTTCTGATTGGTTGGAATCCATTTTGCACAATAAATCGCCATCTAGTGATCGTAAAAAGACGATTAATAGCTCATTGGAATCCTCTCATCGAGGCGGTTCGAATGGTATCAAAAACATCTTTCTAGCATTGTTAGATGGCGAGTTAATAATTTTGTCACTTTTGGTCCAAATGGTACACCGTACAGATGATCATCCCATTTCTCTGAATATAAATAGTTAATATAAGAGTATAACGCACGATAGTCATTTTTTCTATAATAAAAATATGCGATGTGTAATTATTTTGACATACTATATTTTTTTCTTGTATTTTCTGATTTCCATTTATTAAATAATAATTATTACATATCAACAATTATTCGAAATATTTTTTAAAAGTTTATAATCGATTATTACAAACTTGTTTATGCAAAATAAAAATAATAATAGTAAGCATAGTGTTGTAAAATATTATAAATCGAATTTAAGTAACAAAGTAATTTGAACTAATTACATATACTGTCAAATCTTTTTAAATCATAATCTATCGACATAACATTTGTTGAACTTCATTACAATAATATGACTAAAATCAGAATCCTCGAAATTTGTAACTTAAATATGTAAAATTAGGTGTTATTAAAAAATTTAATCTATTAATTTCATGTTTTCAACATTTTCATCTAAACTTTTGTAATCAAGATTAACAATGATTAATGATAGCGATTTTCGGGATACACAATTTTTCCAATATATTAAAAAGGATTCAAACTCTTCTGGAAGTAAACTTGATCGTACATCAGACTTATAAGATAATATAATTTCACATAAATTATCGTATGAATATTTCATAACCATTTCCAATGCTTCCTTTTCACTTAAATCAGTTGAATGCACTGAAGTTTAATACTTTCTAGACACTGACAATTATTAAAAACCAATTTCAATGTATCTAATTCATAATATTTAAATCCAGTAGAAAGTTTTCTAATTTTTGTACAAAAATTAGCTATGGATAAATTTATTGAATTATCATTATAACCATTACTATCACTAATATAAATTTTCTTTTAAATGTTTTCCATTATTTTCTAAAAATTTTATTAAAAACTTATATGGATAAGGAATTTTTAAAATTTGCAATTGTGGAAAATTAAAATTTTGTAATTTTTATAATCTTTTAAATAATTAAAATAATTTGCTGAGAATTCAAGTTCTTGTAAATTTTTGAAATTGATAATAAATATTATGAAGTATCTTCACTAAAACGTAATTTGATTAAAGTACTATCAGAAAGACTTTCTGTTAAAGAAAGAATTATACATGACAGTTTGTCAAGTCATCATAAAATTTTGTTATACTAAATATTTTAAATTTTGTTGAACAGAAATTAAATCTGTTAATCCATTCATTGTAGCTTCTTTAAATATTATATTTAATGATGATATATTATGACAAATTTTTGATAATTGATAAAAAAAATCAGGAAAAACATTTGAACAATGTAATTCTGAAAGATTCCTCAAACCGCTCCAGAATATGAAGTTAAAGTTGTATTTGAAAAATCAAAAAAATATAATTCTTTTAAAGAAGTAATTTGTTCCATAAACATTTTAAATAATTCCTCTGATAATATACACACATTATTGTATGAGGATAAATGTTTAGGTCTAAAAAAAAATGTATAATGAACATATTCAATTGATAAAACTTTACAAAACGCTGTATAATTAAGCTTTGAAATTGGAGTTAAAATAATAATTCCATTCTTATACAAAATTTCTTTTGACTTGCTTGGAAGACAAGCAATTATAGTATCAAAGGTCGAAGCACTATACATAGCCGATAGAGGAAGTCCCTAAAATTTTGGGAATATTTTGCGATCAGCTAAGAGGGACCGTCATATCAATTGTCAGCCAATAAATTAAACTACGCCACTTAAATATATTTATGTTTACCATTTTACATTTATTATATATACTCGCGTCAATATTCTAGAAACTTATTTCACTTTCAATTGATGTACAATATTGTAGGTGTACGCAATGTATTATAATAAAATTATATTTCCTAGCATGATATTAGCAAACTAAAACATTTAAATTAAAAAATTTTTTTTGGTGTAAATATTATATTATATTACCTCCAACTAATTTCTAACTAATTTATTCTATTCTTACTTTTTGGTTTTTCCTATTTTCATGTGTATCGTATTGTTTCCATATTTATTATTGATGTTATTGTTAAAGGTAATACACATTACACAATATACAAGGTCAAATATTTTGACAGATCATAGTACTTGGGACAATGGGTTAGTAAGAAGGACAGTGGTTAGACGTGATTTACATAATAGTTTATATGATAAAAAGAGAGTTAGACGCGATTCTACATAGTGAAAAGGGGCTTAAACGCATAAAAAAGGGAATTTTTTTTTTGAGTTTTAGAGAATCAGATTACGTAATATTAATAGTTTTAGGGGAACAATTAAGGCCCAATTTCCCCAATCAGCCGATATGAATTCCAATATTTCTCCATTAAATTCTCACGGAAACTTTACACCAAAGACGATTAACTAATATAAACTAGTTATATCATCTCCTAAATATTCGAAAATTTCGTTAAGGCAATCATCAAAAAGTTGAGACATGTTATTTATTTAATTTGGCATAAAGACTCAGGCTAAATGAAATGATTTTAAGTTTGCATGCTGAAACTTGAAGTTTATATAGTGACTCATATGGAGACTATCACTAATATTTGCAGTTAGTTTAGCAATTACATACGCACCTTTTAAAACGTAACTTCCTCCACGTGAATCATAAATTAATTGTTCATACATTGAAGTAATAATTAACATTAAATAGTTATGAACTTATGATCCTATATTACTTGTATAGCAATTTCATTTGATTGATGACGCTAATCCTACAATTATGATGTCACATGTAAGATAGATTTGTGTCATAATGTTTTCAGCTGAGATATAATGATTAAGTTTATGATGTATATATATTACATGGTGATGGGTAATTTAAAACTGAATTAGAACATTTAAATATGAAAAATTTTTATTAATTATCTAAAATCTCTTATTCTTTTTTACTTTGGAAATTGTACTATGACAAAAGAATATTTGATTTATTAAGAAGGAAGCTTTATAATAATGATCAGTTTTGTGTGCCCTTTTAAATATTAAAATTATATTAGCAATTCCACTCTTGGCAAATATCTTTGTAGCAGGTGGACAGATAATTATCCAATGGCTCTTTTTCAAAAGTTCATGTAAATAACATGTCGGTTAAAGAACTTAAAAAAATTCCGTTGAAATATGAATTATTTAAACATGATAATGTAGTTTATCCTATTGTTAAAAGTTACAAAAATCAGATCTTATAATAATCTTACATCAATGATACTATTTGTGTAGCATAAGCATAAGAAACTTTATTGCCATTATACATAGTTTAATACACAATGATATTTTCTATGATTTATCCTAACTTAAAACATTTTATACTATTTTTCTTTTTGCGATTTTTTCGTTTTCTTCATTTTTTTGATACCTCCTTTTACTTGTTATATTACTACTATAATTAATTTTTACTGTTTGTGATGTTTGTGATGGAATACTATAATATCTTGTAACAAAACCTTGTTTTTCACAATTTTGGGTGGGTCTATCATTAGCAATGCCTTTAGATACATCTTCCTTATTAATGGAATTTACATCTTCCTCAACTTTGATGCCTTCTGGTAGCAAAATGATACCACAAATGATAAGAATTAAGGTATTAATGAGAACAGCATAAGTTATGAAATAATTTCATAAAAACTTACCAGTAGTAGCAGGTGGTTCAATAATAATATGAATACATTCCTTTTCAAGTGAATAATTAAAGACCTTTCCAACTTCTTCTGTTGCATTTTCTATTTTCTCACCAAGTAACACTTCTTCAACAGCAGAATTATATGGTATGAAAGTTGCTAGTCTCTCAAACTTTGATTTATCACTAGCAGGGACATTTACTTTCCATAATGTGAGGTTCTTAGCATCAATACCAGCAAAATCATTAGGAATTTCATCCTTGATAACCTTTTTGAGATCACTGACATCTTTATCCTTTTTAATAATAACTTTAAAAGCTTTATCAGGCTTTTCACCTTTGATTAAACAGAAAAGCATAATTAATGATGTTGAAGTAGCATTATTCATATGTAAAAAGTCATTAGTAAATTGACAACAAAAGTTGCCAGTAAAGTGAATATCATGCTTATCAGAGATATTAATAAAGTGAATATAATGAAGTATTTGAATATGTTTGCAATTTTGTTTATAAATACTGCCAGCTATGGCTGATGAATCTGTTTCTACTTTTGAAGAACACTGGGTTAATTTGGATTTCTTTTTTTTTGTCATAATGTTTAAAGGATTGTTCATAAAAAAATGATTATCAATATGTGAGATTATAAAATACTGTATATATATAGTCATATGATAGGAAAATGTAACATGAAATGATATTATGTTAAAAATTAGTTAATGATTGTAAAAAAAAAAATGAAAAAAAGTTTTTACATAGTTAAAATAAATTATTTATATTAGCCTTGTCAGTATTATAGTATGTTTATCTTTTTTATTGTCTTTCATCAATGTTTTAGCAATAAGAAATAAAAAAACTTATTTGAAAGTAAAAATTGGTTGTAAAAAGTTGTATAATCAATTAAAGAACTGAAACCAAAAAAAGCATAAATTTAATGTCCTCAAGAACTGTGACACTTTGAATTCATAAGTAATAAATTTCATACGCAAATAAAAAAAAATAAAATAACTTTTCCTCTACATATTACAATCAAAATGTATTTTGTAACAGGTAATAAAAAAAGTTTTGAATGTGCCACCCTGTTTCTTTTTACCTGGTTTACAAAAAAAATAAAATATAATAAAATTCCTCGGAGAAATTATAAATAAATAAACCAAAACAATTATTTAACCACATAGAAGAAATGATTTAAATAGGTGAAGTATAAGTCTTTATAAAGTGTCAAATTTACTTATTATTTATAATTAAGATTATTGCAATTATATTTTTGTTAGATATATATCAAAGGTAAAAATTATAATTATATAAACATAATCTAGCATTTACAAGAAAACACAATGTTTGAAAAAGTATTACTCATTTATTTTAAGTTCTAGACCAATATATGTGAGTTAGGGATTGCAGTGATTCTTCTCTTTAATCATTCTTCCAATGTTTTTATTAATTTAGCCAGCTCTTTATATTAATAAAAATTCATTTAAAGTTTTGTTTTATACTTTTATATCTTTTGGCTAATATAATTTAGTGATTAAATCTTAAAGTTGTTATCTGCAACATGTGGAAGTTTCCATTCATTATATTTTTTCTTATTTTTTCAGAAATAATAATATTATATTCTTTACTTCGTGCAAAATCAATATACAATTTGCACAGGCAACAGCACCTTTTGGATACTGATATAAACTTCCTCCTATTCTTCTCTTTCTGGTCTATTATAGTCATTTTTTCCAATAATTGATTATTCTCCAAACATTTATTTTCATATTTATAATCATTATTAATAAATCTTTTAATAATATAATTCCATAAAAGTATGGGCTGATGAACTATAACAGGCCATTTTTATACAATTCAATATTAGAAAATATAGTATTAAATCTGTATAACGTGTACATGTTAAGATATTCATTATAAACTCACAATAAAATCCCATCTTCATCTTATTTCATCTTATTTCATCTATTTCATTAATATCAATTGAAGCAAAATTTATGAAATGAATAATATGATCCTTATCTTGATCAAAAATTGTATCTTTCTTAAGTTTCACAAATCTAGACTTAACCTTAGCTAAACGGTATGTCTTTAAAAGCTTTTGCAATATCTTTTTATTGTCCATTATGGTTGAAATGATCTTCAGTTATTTTAGTTATTTTGAATATTCCGTTCAATAAACTGGTTGAAACTTCAAGAAATAATATGATAAACCATGACAGAAATTATGTCACAATAGTATGTTAAATTAATTGAAACATTTAAAAGAATTATTTCAAATTTTTCTACATTCAAATTTCCTAAAATATAAGTTAATGGAATTAGAATATATTAATTGAAAAAATACACTATTATTATTTATATTTTACACTGTTAAATATTTGTTCAAAATAACAAATTTATTTTTTTTTTTTTCATTAATTAACAAAAGCCTTTAAAACAAATAAAATCTCATCAATATTTCAGAAAATCAAAAATGAACAATTAAAATATAAAAATATATATATTAAAAAATGCATAATATAACATTCAATTCATATATTAATAATATAATAAATAACTTGTTTTGATTTATCTTAAATACCATTTCTTAAAGAGATTGTTTAATTATCATGATTTAATGTTTGAAATTTACATCAAATTAGTATCACGAAAATTATAAATAAAATTATAATAAATTTAATTATAAATAAATTCTCCCTACAATTAAATAATAAGGACACTGAGCAATACATAAAAAGCTAATAATACAGAGTTTGTGCCGGGGATAGAGAAATTCATGTGATTGATCATTTTTCATAGTGCGTAGACATATATTAGATCATTTTGCTCCGGACAATTAGTGAGATTTGACAATAGGAAAAGAATTTTATTGTGATAATCGGTTTAAAACGACTACATTATGTAATAAATATGAAAATGACCAAATAATATAAACATACAAATCCTGCAAGCAGCAAGTATAAAGATTGAATTTAAAATAACCAAGTATATACATGACCGAAATATACATTAGCCTTCACCTTCAAGAACTAGTTAATTATTTACAAAGACATTTAATTGAAAATGAGTCAGATTGGATAAAACAACAACTGCGTTTGTTCAACAAATTAGCTCACAATCTCAGATCTGAACTTGCGTAGGGACAAAATAATTATGTAGATCTTGATAATTCCGGTCAAATTTCATTGCCCTGTTTAGATACTGGCTCACATTATCTTAATTCCGGCCCTAAAGAAATGCGTAAAACGGACTACTCCCGGAGATATATATATTTAGGGTCCTGTATAAACATATAAAATCTGGAAAACACAATTAATTCAAATTTCTATTTATGATGAAAATAATAATAAATATACTTTATAATTGATTACAAACTGGTCCATCCTCATTATATGAACTATGAAAGATAATACTCTATAATTCCAGTGATCAAATTAGTATAAAAAGTCATAACAAGCTAGCTATCTATTTATCAACTATTAAAACTATTGATAAATTTTTACAATCATGTGAAAATTACTATATAACAAACTTCGTCATAAAGTAGTTTCATCAACAGAAATATATTACTTGTGTTATATTTTGAGTTTATTCAATAACTTCTGCTTTAATTCTGAAAATTCATCTGTATTCCATTCTCCCTCTTTAATCATTTCCTTAATTTCTTGTCGAGTCTTATCAAAATCAGCATAATAGTATCTTAAAAAATAAATTTTATAAATAGATTAAAAAAAAAACCAAACAATTTATTTACATAAAAACAAAATTAAATTATTAAATTTACATACATCACTTTAGGAAACCATTCGTTCCAACGTCTTTGATGTGGTAATAGGTAAAATAATTCAATTTCAGCTAGAATCTTTAAGAAAATTAACAAATTTTAGTATTTTTGCAATAACTAAACCAATATAATGATGAAAGGTAGAATACCTCTGCTTTCTGTATTAAAAATGAGACTCTATTATTATCTTTTTCAATTGCATTACTAAGTAATCCAATAAATAAATTCATAAGATATACAACAATCAACAATGAGAACAAAACAATCAATATTACAAGTGATGGATTGTTTTTATATGTCCAATTGGATAGTGCGCCTGAATCACCTATTACAAATAATAATATAATATTAAAATTTTCCAATATTTCAACATATTTTTAAAATCAATTTTTGTTTACCTGTTAAGAATAAATACATTGCAAAAATAGAAGTCCCAAAATCTACAAACATGTTTGTATTTTCATCAGGTGGTTGAATCATAAATGGATTTGGATCAATAGTTCCATTTCCAAACACTTGGTGATAGGCAGTAGCTAGATTCCAAGGGTTATTTGGATCATTATTATTTATATATTCTTCATAAGAAAAGTTAAGTTCCGGTGATAATAAAATATAAAATGTGTGCGCAAAACTAACTATAATAATAAACAAAACAAATAAAAAAGAAGCAACTTGTTTTCCGACACTAATAATTATTGCAAAGTATACACCAAAAGATTCAAATACTCTAAAAAATAATAAAAACTTTATATCCAAAAATAAACATGAAAAAGAAATTAATTGAATATTTCTATTATTTGTTTGAAGCCAATAAATAGAAGTGTAAATTGGAAGTAAGAATGCAATTAAATCTGTAATATTAAATAATAATAATAATTAATAAAAATTTTCTTTATTAACTGAATGATACAAAGTAATTAAAATATTTGTTACATACCAAATATATTCCAAATATCACTGATCCATTTAATAGGATCATAGATAATCTGACGTATTTCAAAACTCAAATGAATAAATCCAAGTATGATTGAGGTAATTAAAAGTTGTTTTTGAATACCATCATTAATGTATTGTTGAGGAATCGTTGCAGCAGCAGTAAAACATCCAAGTAAAAACATAAACCCAATCCAGATTATTGAATAATAATATTTTCCATATTTATTCCATTTAAAGTTAATTAGTGTCTCCCCACTCCATGTTTTATAGATATCTCTACTTATTGTTTTAACAAATGGACTATAATGAGGCATAATTAATTCTAAAAACCAATTATAATTCTGTGGATAGTTAACAAATTTAATATAAGGATTCATAAAAGTAAACATTGGTGTTGTATGTTTTGAATACTTTGAAATTTTTAAAGAAATTTTATCAAGAATAAGAAAATAAATAGAAAACATATCACTTTTTTTAATATCATTAATAAGATGATGTCTTGATAATATGTAAAATGTAATAAAATAAATTGGTAAAAGGGGTAATAATATTAAAAATTGAATAATAATTAGTATTGCATGAATTTTCCAATATTTTTTTAATTTCATTATTAAACAATTATATTTTAACCACCAAATTGACTTGGTTAAATTAACTATTTGAAGATACTGAAAAGAATGGAGATGTAAATTGTTATTCATATATTTTGTACTATATAAAGCAGAATCTATGATCATAATAGTTTCTGATGAATATCTTGAAATATATTCTGGATAATATTCATTTAATAATGGCATTGTAGAAGTAATAATACTTAAAAACAATCTATTATTCCTTAAATCCTCTTTAAAATAATCTATGCATTTTTTATAGATATCATCTATTAAGTCTAATCTATGATCTTCAATTGCAAATGTTAATAATTCAATGCCATATTTTAGAAGACTTTCCTTATTATCTTTTACACGTAAAACCCATTTATCATTCAATTTGAAACTTTCATAATTTGGTAAAGGTAAAGTAGGTCCAGAAAATAATTTTATATAATTTTTTAAATTTTTTGTCTTCATATAATAATAGTAGTTTAAAGAAATGGATTTGTTAATTTCATCTAAATGATAAATATAAAGACCATTTGTTGCCAATACAATTATATCACTATCATTGTGTAGCTTACTTTCAATTAAACTTGCACTATAATCCCAACTTTCAACTTTTTCACAAATAAAATCACCATTATTTTTAAAAACTTGCAGCTTAAATATTCCGTTCCTAATATAAATTGTCCATTTAATTAAATTAGAAGGCCATTCTTGTTGTATGTGTAATTTACTTTTATCTATATTAACTTTAAATAATTCTCGTACAGTAACTAAATGTGAATTCAATAAGTTAAGATTCAAGTGATCATAAGTTTCATACGTTTCATCATTAAAGTACCAGCTTTCAACCATTTCATCAGGATTTCCGGATAACAAATTCATATTTACTAAAATTTCTTCAAGTTTAATCTTCCAAACATGCCCATCTAGAATTCTAATTGCATATTCAGATGTAACATGAAAATTATCTGGGAAACTTTCATGAGTCTGATATTCTATTGATAATTGGTGTTTGCCTTTTAAACGGTCTAAAAATTCATTCCAACAATGTTTCATAATAGTACTACCATTTAATAAAGAAATTAATAAGGGGATCAAAGCGGCATGACTAAAATTATGTAGGTGAATATCTAATGATAAATAAAGAGAAGAATAATTAATATAGTATTGTAAGAATTTCACAACTTTTTACCTTGAAGAATAATTACCTTCATTAATATCCAAAGAAGCAATAAGAATTTTTAACTCAATCGAATAAATAATAATTTTATTATTGATTCCTATACAAACAAACTCCTCATTACAAGAAATTTTGATATTTGACTTAAATTATGTATAATAAAAAAAATATTAGTTAATAAAATATTTTTTCATTTTACAAGGCAAAAAATTTCAATAATATTTTATTACCTCACTGTAAAAAGTATATTTTATCTCTTCGTCAAAACCACATATTTTTGTACCTTTTTTAGTAACAAGGTCCCATACATAAATTGAATTATTCGAAAATAAATAGAGTTTATCATATTTTGATATGCTAATAAGCTCGAAATTTTTCGGTATCTTATACATTCTTTCACATTTCCACTTTTTACACTTCCGTTTGTTAATTTTAGTTTGTGTGGAATAAACAAAAATAATATTATCATCCATTTCGTATAAGATAAAATCACCTTTTAAGTTAAAGGTAGCATAACCATATTTGGAAAAGAGATAGCCACAATCTAATTTAATTTTTTGTTCATCATTCAACATATCGTAAATTTCTAATAAAACAAACATTAATTACAATAATTAAATTTTGATATTAATTATGGGTATTGCTAAATATCACCAGTGGTGATTGTCACCAGCGGTAAAATTATGATGTAATGTCGGCCAGTATTTTAATTCTGGACAAAAGTACATCATAATGCTGATATGGTGACAATCACTACCAGTTGAGCTTTAGTTACCTATGTTGCGGGACTCATTAATATACGCAAGTTCCTTATAATCAGAAACACAAATTTGGTATAAATATCCAAATGTACTTGATTTACTTAATTTGAATCCTGGTCCAAGTTCATCATTTTCATCTATACTTTTAATATTCCAACCGATAATTGAACCATTACCGTCTTCTCTATAAGTAACGTAATATTTTCCATTTGGTGACACACCTATTCTAGTAATAGGTTTATTGTTATGTGGTTTATCAATATCATTATTAATATCAATTTTATCGTCGTCAATTTCATTGATGTTAATCGCAGCGTCGTTCATGTTTATTTATTTATTTATTTTTTTAAAAAAAGTGAAGAATGTGAAAATTCAGCAGCATCATATGCAAAAAAAAGAGTGCTTAAATAAAGCAAAATATGGCATATGCATAAAAGTGTGGGGATACAACCCCATAAAATAGTTTAAGTATTTGTTGTACCCAGGTTATAATAACATTATCTGTTATGATAGGTTATCTTTTTTTTATTTAAAAGCTAATTGAGAAATGATCATCGATTTAGAAAATAGCGAGTTTGGCGTGAATCACATGAAAATTTTTTTTTATTGCAAAATGTTAAATAAAAATAATAATAAAATTTAAAAAGGTCAATTTCAATAAAAATGTAAGTGAGTGTGGCATGTTGGCGTGCTTCAATCATATGAAAATTTTTTATTGTAAAACGTTAATTTATTTTAATGTTTAAATTTATAAATTAATAGTACAATAGTTAAGTTCCCGTGCGATAAATTTAAGGTCTCGATTCATTTATTATAAAATAAAGTCTAGATTTGTCTGCATATTCATGAATTGTTTTTTTCTCTGTTTAACAGGAGTTAATCAATAAATAATATTTTCATTGAATTATGGAATTTTTTTTAAATAATTATAATATATTATATAAATATTTTTTTATTTCAGTAATGAACTTAAAATACGCTTTATTCTCATCATAAGAATGTACTGTACTGCTAATTGATTAAATTTGCGAATACGAGATGCGAATGTAACTCTATATTATAAATTCTATTAGAGACATCGTAATTCCAGTATTACAAAAAAAAATTTTAAATTGTGAGGCAATTAATTGAGAAATGATCATCGATTTAAAAAAGGTAAGCGCAAACGGGTTTCTGCATTAATTGACATCATGAGTTGGCGTAAACTAACCTTTGTTTTTTTTGAAAAAAAAAAAATAATAATTAGGCCTTAGGTAACATAATAATTTGATTTATAATTTTATAAGGATCAAAAAAAGTAAGCATAGTCATTCTGTATGTTGTGTTTCATTTCACTGAACCGGTTTTGACGTCATTAAGTTTCATTAAACTAATAATTAAATTATTTAATTTTATCATTACTTATTATTATGAATTTTACATATAATTTAAACTAACTAAATTCTTTAATAAATTATTTTGTAATTTCTTTTAGTTGGTAAGTCTGAATAATCTAAGATCATGTAAAATAAAAGTCACGTTTTCAAAATGATGTCGATCAAACATATTTTTGTTCAATATTTCGTGTAAGGCAATTCTAGCACGACCTCAATGGTGATTTCAAAGTACTTTTCATAGTACCTTGATGTTTTCAATTTTTAAAGCAGTTAGATAACCTAGCAGCTGAATTTGCGGTTGAATCCAGCCATGATTTCTATGCCTGAACTCAACGCCACAACCAACCTCATAATAATACTTTACGCTCATTAGGTAGCTGTGAAACCAACGCTCGCAACTTGAGTAAAAATATCGGTCTGTTTTCATATACTATTTAATTTATATAAATTTTTTATTAAAAATATTAATAATTATATTTTATATTAGTAGCCTTAGAAATTGAAAGAAGAAAATTAAATAAAGGAGATAAGTTTTTATAGAAGTTTGTTTACTTATATTACGTGCTGTTTTTATGAAATTATTTAAAGAATACTAAATTTCAGTTAAATAGCGTCCAAGTCTTCAAGCCCATTTGGTACAAATTTATCCAAGAACTATTTACTGGGTTGTATTTATTTGAGTCTTATAACTAATAGAAGTGATTTAGAAGCATTTTTAAAGAATTCATAAATTACTTTTACTATAATATTGGTAATTATTACTAGAATGAGAGATAAAAGTGAAGATATTTTCCCTTATATAGAGGAACATATTATAAAAAAGAAAAGAATTAATTATTTGGCAATTTACAAACTTCTCTTACTACAACTCGCAAAATTTTGTTTATTCTGAAGAATAAAATAGATGAATATAAATCCTTGTCGGACCATTTCTGAATACCATTTTCCTGAATATCCTTTTCCCGAATCCAATTTTCTGAATGCCTACTTCCAGAAATTGATCATTTCCTGAAATTCCCATTTTACCGAATGCCAATTTCCTGAATCTCAATTTCTGGAATTATATGAAACATCCAATTTCCCGAATTCTTTTATCCTGAATTATTTTATCCCAAACTCCAATATCATGAACCCCGATATTCTGAATGGACGTTTTACTGAATATAATATTATTTTGTATAATTTTACATCATAAATTAAAATTATTAATTTCATAAATAGTAAACTCAACCTTTATTTTATTTAGTAAACTAATCAATAAATTATATATAGTGTATATAAATATAATATGTAATAAACTAACTTGTATTAAAACAAGTACTTAAATAAATAATGCAAAAGCGAGCATATTTTATTATTCAGTCAAAATATCTGTTTGAAATTTGTACAGTACCTGTACTAAATCTTTTTCTTCATAAATATAAATTAATTATATTTACTTGATAAATGTCCATTCGGAATATTAGAATTCGGAATATTAAATTAAGGATATTTGAATTAAAGATATTATTTGAATTCGGGATATTGGGATTCAGGATATTGGGATTTAAGATTCGGAAAATTAGACTTCAGGAAATGGGATTCGGGAAATAAGGATTCGGGAAATTGTATATTTCAGGAAAATATTCAGTTTGGAAATTTGGCATTCAGGCAAATGACTTCGGGAAAGATATATTCAGGAAAAAGGCATTCGGGAAATCGTACTGTAACCAATAAAATTATATGATATCCAAGTTTTATATTATTATATTTCGAGTATTAATATTGAGGAATTTATTTTATGATAACAAATATTTTTATTAATCACAGGTGAAGAGATATGGTTTACATGAAATTTATACTATTAAACTTTGGTGGAAACCCATTTGATTCCATAGTGTATGCCAGCAGATTTCAACAAAGTTTCCAGTTTCTGTGAAAGTGAAAAGGAAATGTTATGCAAATTGGACAAGTTTCAATCACATATACCAAGGTTTTTTTTTCCATAGTGGAAATCATACCACTTCGACCAGTGAATATTAATGAATTATTTAGAATCATTAGTTAATGTAATTAAAAAACATAAATTTCAGTTTTTTGCTTCAAAAAGTATTAATGTCTTTATTGTAATACTGTATATTTGAGAAAAATTAATCAATTAAAGATTAAAACCTATCTAGAATTTAAATGGTGAAAGTTCACTTCATTCACTTAGTATTTAATACTTTGATGTACTGTATACTACTAAAAGCATAGATAAATTGTTTCTATCTTTTTTTATCGTTTATTGGAATTCTGGTTTAATATTAGGATAAAATAAATGATGACAATTATTTATAATTAGCTGGTAGTGAAAATTAATATTACTTTGATTATTTTGAGTGAAAAGATTATATTGAAAAAATGATAGAGTAAGTTAATCATAATAAGTAATAATGTCATTAGAATAATGTTGCTATAAACTATGACCAAACTATGTACACAGAGAAACTCTTATTATTACACCTTAAGATAACCTTAACCAAATTATCCTGAATTCTACACTGACTCAATTTACGAAATTTATATAATAACATTCCATCATATTGCATATAGGATATGTGTTTGTTGTGTTTGTATTAAGGCTAAAGTAAGCAGGTTAGGGTAAGACCCAGAAATATACAGTGGTGTGCAAAAAAAATGACAATTTTTAAAATTGCGATAGTCATACGTAGGGATGGCAACGGTCGGTCACGGTCGGTTATCGGTCGGTCATAACCGGTTAAGGGCCTTTGACCGACCGACCATTTTGTCTGACCGTTTTTCTAACCGTTTAACCGACTGTTTGACCGACTGGTTAACCGACCGTTTAACCGTTTTTTTTAATGAATTTAATTAAGAAAAAACGTTAAGGTGTTTTTTTTTTGATTAAATCCACTAAAGAAATATTATAA
>QZLH01000074.1:94426-109884 GCA_003833135.1 Oehlia diaphana | reverse complement strand
TTTTCCGTATCTCAAAACGTATCTAGACGTATCTAGACGTATCTAGACGTATACAAAACGTATCTTTCAGTATAAAAAACGTATCTACTTTTTTTATAGGGAATATTCAAACACAATGTTTATGAGGTCTAGAAAAAGAATGTTTATATGATGAAGATCTCGACTTTAAGGAATATATTCATCCATATGACAAAATATTCCTTAATTTCAGAAAAGATCTTGATCCCTTTAAATCCGAAAACTGGGTATCTGTAAGAGAATTGGTTTTAAACAGTGAGCCAAATGAAGAAAAATATATCAATCCAAGTCTTGCTAAATATCCTACAATGTTCAAAAGAGCTTGTGCGAGAGAAGCAAAACGACCATATGAAATGCATGTCAAACTTCATGACCTATCGAGTGTTAATAAAATTAATGCACTTACTTCTCTATTTAATACGGAATTTCCCTAAATGATATTACGTTTATTATCAACGGTGAAAGAATAAAGGCCAGTCACATAAGCTCTTTTATTATTATTAATACCGTTGAACACGTTAAATACGTTGAATCTAACTCGGTGCGCGTCTTGTTACGCTTCCTATACAGTCAGAATATCGAAATTAGAAGCCATAGGAATACGCCATCAATTTACGACGAGGTATATAACTATTATTTAATTATAAAAATTATAAAGATATATTTCTTATTAGCTGTAATTTTTAGGTAGAATATATGGATTATGAATATGACAACCTTCGAGAAGAAGCGCGGGATATTTTTGAACGATATATAGTAAAGATCTGTTTAAGTTAGCAAATAATTACAGCTTAGATCATCTGAATGAGTTGATGGAAGTAATGCTTTCCACGATCGGTCACCAGATTGTATGTGAAACAAATAAGAAACATCTCGAAAATGATGGATTATAAAGAAATTTGCTAGAGAATTTTTACTCGACTTAAGATATTCTTAATCAAATACATAGCAATTCGTTATATAAACTTGTAAACGTTATATTCAGTTTTAATAGTTTAAGAATTTATGCGCAAGTGTACTGATTTTTTCGTGGTTAGTATAATTTCAATCTTTATAATAATTTATCGCTGTAGCTCGCTTCGATTATATTTTATCTGTAAATCATTATAAAGTAGTATTAGTAAAGGTCTATAAAATACAAAATAACATTAATTAAAGCCATATGTTAGTGATAAAATGCTCATACTTTCATCAAATAATTGCTACTAGTAAAAATATAAATATGATTGAAACCCAGAAACAACATCAATTATATAGATGTAAGGGAAAATCTTGCATCAAGGTCATTGCGAAAGTACACATAAAGGATAAAAGATAGGATTTTTTTAAAATAAAAGCTTAACTCGAATCTTAGCACTCGTTGATGCTGACCGGCAGAATGTCACATTCTGGATGACGTTATGAATGTCAAGCTACGCCGAAATTACTGTGATCAGGTGATTTGCCGATCAATTATACGTAAGATTATTAAAAATTTCTCATGAAGTCATTTTCTTTACAGCTTTCTAACTTTTATAACCTAGCGTATTCAAGGCTTATTATTGATGAATATCAAATGTTTTTTTTTTGAAGGCAAAATGCGTGTTACGATTCCTATTTTTTTGATTCCAAGCAATCTCAAAGCAATTCCAAACGATTTCACCAAAGTTTTGTATTTAAGAATCATTTATTTTTTTGGTGGGTGTCTTGTTTTTATAATTGATCGACAAATCATCTGATCACAAGAATTCTTTATTAACTTCTCATACTAAAAAAATAGCGTTGTTAAACAAGAAAGCCAAGCTATTTTGGGATGCTGCTGAATAAGATTTTAATGTTTATTCGTTAATGAAACATTTTTCTCAAATGCGCTTAAACAAACACGCTTAAATAATTTTTAGGGCTTACATTAAAAAAGTTGCCATAGAAATGTTTGGAACACCCCTTATTACGGCTAAAAATCATAAGACATATACAGTAATCGTCAAAAAAATAAATAAATGTACCAATACCTGAAAAAAAAAAGCCAATTTAAAAATCATCTTTTACATTAAAAATTACTGCCATAGATGAATGATTTTAAATCTTACGGTCAAAATGAGACGCTTGTCTCATCCATTCGTAATATTATAAAAGTAAGGTCTTAAAATTTTAAAAAAAAAATTTTAACTTACAAAACCAACTTATAATTTTATTAGGATTATCCTATCGAAAGTGTATTTAAAGAATTCCTTCAAAATGGTAAGTCATATAATATGGTAACAATAATAACGATAATATTTAATTAGTTTCCTATTAATGTCTATTCTCAAAAAAAAAAAAAAAAAAAAAAAAAAAAAAAAAAAAAAATAGCTGATGACGCAGGTGCAACTAAGTTTCATATAATCGTCGATTGCCGTTCACACCCCACTGAATATTTAATTAACAAAAATTTGAAGGATTGGCAAGGACCTGCTATTTTAATGTTCAATAATGCAAAATTTAAGGAATCCGATTTTGAGTCGCTAATGCAGATTCGTGTTGGCGGAAAACAAGAAGATAATACAAAAATTGGGAAACATGGATTGGGCTTTAACTCATGCTATCATCTTACCGATTTTCCGAGTTTTGTCAGCGGTGATAAGATTGCATTCTTGGATCCTCAAGAGAAATACTTGTCTAAACGTGGTATTCTTGGCCTTATTCCTCAAAATAGCAATTATAGGGACCAACTAGCTCCTTTTAAAGGAATCAAAGACATTGATTTCCGTGAAGGGACACTCTTTCGAATACCACTTAGAAAAAAACCAAGTGAATTATCTGATACTATTTCTACTACAGAAGAGATACTCAAGTTAATCAAAACAATTAAATCAAATTTCTCCAATCAATTTCTATTTCTTCGAAACATTGAAAAAATGGAGATGTCACATATACCTGCTCGTCCTGCTGTATTATTTACTTCACTTCAATCGCCTCAAATGAATTCTCTTTGGAAGGCGGCTATAACAGAATTGGATGAAAATGTACGAAGAAAAAGGAGATGCGTAACAAACGGCGCAACGCAAATTTTTCAGATAAAGATCGAAATTGATACAAAAAATGACCATTGGATCAATATAAATAACAAACAAAAAGAACATTGGATCATCATTACTGGTTATCAACAAAATCCTGAAACTTCGCGGCTGAAGAAATATGTGAAACAACATCGATTAAGCGTATCAGGAGGCATTGCTGCATTACTTAAAAGCTCTGTAGAGCAACCATTTAATTTTATCGGCAAAATGTTCTCTTTTCTTTCATTACCTGACATTACACATCTGCCAGTTCATCTTAACGGAGTATGGGCCCAAGGTTCTGATCGTGGAAAGTTACTAATCGAGAGCGGTGATGACTCGCCAGATTTAGATCATTTAAAACTCGACTGGAATAGGCATATACTGCTCGATTTTTTGCCTAAACTTTATTGCAAACTTCTCAAAGAAATTATCGAATTGCGAGATAGCAATAAAATTGAACTGAACGAACACCCTATCTTAAAGTTTTGGCCGTTTCCACCGATCACTCGAAATTATCCAAAGTACATAATTGAATACGGATGCAAAGTACTTCAACAGATATTACAAAATGAAGAAAACTTCCAATCGATTAGTGATGGCTCATTTACTAACCGTATGGATAATCTCTTCAATCTTATTTCACGTGATAAGGCTTTGGAACTTCGTGATCTACTACGAAATAATTGGGATGAAATTAGTAATTATTAGTTCTATTAAGTTTTTAATTCAAATACTACATATAAAATAACGGTTTACTTATCCTTTTTATTTTATATATAGAGGGCCAATTATGCTCCGAACCCGATCTTAAGTTATTGATCCGTTCATTACCTATTTGGCCAATAATTTCGGATCCATTACGACCAAATTTAGAACCTCCTTTAAAACCAGCCTCATGTGGGTACATTTTGCCAAAGAATGCTAAACATTATCGTACAAAGAAGAATTCCAAAACCTACTTGGATTCTAAAGAAGACCTTACTCGGCGAATTCTTAATGGACTTGATGTTCAAACGCAAGACGTTTATTCGTATACCTTTGAAGACGTTGAATTTCCTAGCAAAAGTGATTATTATTACCTTGATTTCCTAAAAGACATACTTGATGATTATAGAATTGTTCAAGGTTTAAAAGATATACGATGCTTCCCTTCATTTACTGGAAAAACAAAGAAAATTGCCGACTTATATGATCATGATAACGTAGTTTTTCGGACTGTTTTTAGTGGAAATCCGGATATGTTCCTTGATCATACCATTTCGGAATCTACAAGGGGATCGAGAACACTGTCAAATATTGGATTTAAAGACAATATTGATCAGAAGACATTCATCAAGTGTGTTGGGAAAATCGAAGAATTGCAGAAAAAGTTGAATCCTCCACCCGACATTCGATATCGAGGTTTTATACTGGTCGATTATCTTTATAACAATATTAATGATGATGCATTTAAAAATTTAGAAGATAGTATTATTTCGAGAATACCATTTGTCCCAATTTCCAAAAATTTGGACAAACCCTATAGTATGAATTATTCTCGTTCTCAAACTTTAGATTGTTTCAATAACGTAATTCTTCCTACTTACAAAGAAGTCGCGTGGAGTCAAATGTCTCTGATTGCAGAAGATGTCGTACCACCTTTAAATGTACTCGCAAAGTATCCATCACTTGGTAAACCAAAAACTGTAAATGTAGTTGAACATCTCCGTTTCTTGTACGAGACCCTCCGGGTAAATGAAGAATGGAAGAAAAATTGGGGTGAAATATTCAAACACAATGTTTATGAGGTCTATAACTGGCTTGAAGAAGAATGTTTAAATGATGAAGATCTCAACCTAACGGAACACATTCATCCACATGACCCATTATTCCTTAATTTCAACAAAGATCGTGATCCTTTTAAATCCGAAAATTGGGTATCTGTAAAGGAATTGATTTTAAACAGTGAGCCAAGTGAGGAGAAATACGTCAATACAAGTCTTGCTAAATATCCTACAATGCTCAAAAGAGCTGGAGCGAGAGAAGTAAAACGACCAAATATTGAAATACACGTCAGTCCTCATGACCAACCGTCTATTAACAAAATTAAAGCACTTGATTCTCTATTTGATCCGAACTTCTCCTTAAATGACGCCACTTTTATTATAAAAGGTGAAAGAATAAAAGCCAGTCGATATATGCTCGCAATAAGCTCCTCTATTATTGTTAATGATGTTGAACATGTTGAAGACGTTGAACCTGATTCGATGCGCGTCTTGTTACGCTACCTATACGGTCAGAATATCGATGATGCAATTAAAAGATATAGGGATACATCACCAATGATTAGTTGCGTAAGAAATAGAAATAGTTATTTTTACGATGAGGTAATTGAAGTATGTATTTATTAATTATGAAATTATAAAATGATATTTTTTACTAATTGCGATTATTACAGGAAGAATATGATGATGATGATGATGAAAATCCTCGTGAAGTAGCACGTGATATTTTTGAGCGATACAAAGATCTGCTTAAGTTATCAAATAATTACAATTTAGGTCATCTGAAAGAGTTGATGGAAATGAGGCTTTCACGATCGGTTACCAGATTGAATGTGAGACAAATAAAAAATTTTGCAGAAACCAACGATGCCAATCAGCTTAAAAATTATTGTGATCAATTTATTCTCGAAAATGATGAGTTGTAAAAAAGAATTAAATAGTAATAACATTATGTAAATTTGAGGTTTCCTTAAGGTGCAATAATTATACATATTAATCTATTTGGTCTTTGATCAAGAAAGTTCAAAATGTTAAAATGTTATATTTATTTTCACAAAAAGCAAATTTTAAAGTACCATGAAGTTCTTTATTAAAGTAATTGTATTAAAACTAATCATCTTAACCACCAAATAAAAAAAACTATTGAATTTGAATTTAAAAACCTTAAATAGTATCATAATAATATATATTTACTTTTTAGTATTTTTAAATAAAGAGAAATAAGCTACAAAACGTACCGCAATACAAACGGCCAATAATACTATAAAATTAATATACCAAGGTAATTCAGTAGGTCTTTCGTTTTCTAATATAATCGTACCAGGAATACTATTATTATATCCTAATAAATCACATATAGATGTTTGACCCATTCCTAATGATTCCGGTGAACCACAACGAAATTGCGCTTTTGGTGTATCAAATTGAATTTGTAAATTCAATCCATATGAATATGTCACGAATGACTAATGACATTTAGAGGGAAAAAAAAATGTATTAATATTTGAAAGAAATGTTAAAATTTTGAAAAGGAAATTCCAAAAAGATTTGTACTTACGAGATATTTTAACCAAGCTAATCCGGGTGGTAAATTTTTCACATAAAATCCACCTAACAACATACTAGCAAGCATAAATACTGTACCAAGAGCTATATTTGAAAGAAAGAAAAAAAAATAAATGAATCATATATTTATAAATAAATAAATAAATATATATCATATATATATATTTTTATTCATACTTACATACGCTTTTTTGTACGTTTAATAAACTAGCACCAAAAAAATAACCAAAACCTTGAGAAGTTAATGTATTTAACAAAATTACTATTAAATAAGCCATAAATCTACCAAAATCTGGTAATAAACCTGTAACCCAATATACCACGATAATAAACAGTGTAGGTTTAATTAAAATTAGAGGCAATTCGGCAATTTGTTTTGACAAAAAATATGCTGATAAACGATAAGAGCGTGATTGGCGTTCTTTTGTTAACATAACCAAATCCATAGGTAAAGTTGCTACAGCTCCAAGAAATGGTTCAAATGACCAAAATACAACTCTATTAAAAAGAAATGTTTGATATTTAATTGGATATTCGCAAATAATCCATTAAAGAAAAAGAAATATATTATACTTACACGAAGAAAATCTATAATGAATTATTTGAATTATTATTAAAATAATTTAAAAATCAAATAAAAAATTAGGAAAAAAAGAAATGATTAATAAATATACGTTTTATTTATACTCACACTACCAGTACGATCGTTTATATTTTCTTCTGTAAAAGGAATTCGAAACCAAATTAAACAGCATATTACGACCATAGAAAAAGTATGAATTAATTCAATTGAAGACAAAATATCTTTTAAGCTTTGCTTAAAAGTTCTTTCAGTAAGAATTGAAATTTGTTGGAAAAATGTGGCCTCCCAACCATAATCACAATGAACTGGAGCTTGTTTTATGTCGTTATTATTATCGTGCTTCCTACGAGAATACTTTTCGATTTCTTTTTTTCCTGTTGGATCATCACGAACTTGGTTCGCGTATGAATGAATTAATTTTTGTTTACTCGCATCATCATTTAAGAGCTCCACTATTAACATATTTATAGGAATTTAATATTTATTTTTTATATAAAATAAAGTATAAACCTATATATTAAATTTAATGTAATGGTACGTACGTATATAATCTGCAAGATTATAGTTAGGGTGACACTTAAATCCAAGATTAGCAAGATAGTCTGCCACATTAGCTCTTTTACCAAAATAGACCATATGTCCGTCGCACATCAACATTAATTGATCAAAAATTTCAAATACTTGAGATGAAGGTTGATGAATAACAATAATGATCGTCTTTCTTTGTTTAATAGCAAGTTCTTTAAGAATTTTTGCAAGCTCTAAAGCCAATGCAGAATCTAGCATAAAAAAATTAAAAATAAATAATGTGGATACTTTTTAAATTCAAGAATGATTCTGATTGCTTACCTAAACCGGATGTTGGTTCGTCTAGCAAAATGACACTAGGATCTGTTAATAATTCACTAGCAATACTAACACGTTTTCTTTCTCCTCCTGATACACCGCGAACTCTGTTGTCTCCTATTTTCGTGCGAGCACTTTTAGTTAAATTCAATAATTGCATAGTGGCATCAACTTGTTTTAATTTATCATCCAATGGCACGTCACGCGGAAGACGTAACCTAGCCTATTTATTATTAGTTTTATTCAAAAATTAATTACGATATCAACATTAATTTCACAGATAAATGGTATGGTAATTACTGTACTTACAGTGAATCCAAGAGTATCTTTCACAGTTATTTCAGGAAAGAAGACATCATCTTGAGTACAATAAGCTATATATCTCTTTGAACATTTTGTTGGTTTAAAACCATTCATAGTTATCGTTCCTTTAACTCCTTTATTTCCTACACGATCACCAAGAATATTTAGCAAAGTAGTTTTTCCACAACCTGAAGGTCCCATAATCGCGAGAATTTCTCCTTATAAATTTGTAAATTGTAATTTGGTAAATTTAGAAGTTAAAAAATACGTGATGTGAACTTAATATTTACCTGGATTAGCACAACCATGAATATTTTCTATGATTGATAATCTTGTTTTTCCAGATTCTAAACTAGATTTCTTACATTTCCAAGTATTCGTATTTTCTTTGGGTATAGAATAATTTAATCCATACCATTCTACGTAAACAGGATTCTTTGCAGATGTTGATCCACTTTCAGTACGTTGTATTAACAATCTTCGTTTTGTTGTTCTCTCTGCCGAGAAGTCATAATCATTTCCGACCTTAAATGATTATTACATATATGATAAATATTTTTTTCGAAAAAAAAAAAAAAATTTTTATGAATTAAAATGAACACCTGTTTTTCATTCACAGAACTTGAAATCGAATCAACTTCGATCCTGCTTTCATCAGTCGTGATTTCGTGTTCCATTATTTTTTGTTAAAAAAACAATAAAGGGGGGGAATGAACAATATCGAAAGCAAATTCAAGTCTTTATATAATTCAAAAGAATTTTTAGTAAACAAAAAAAAAAAAAAAGAGAAAAGATTAATATTGAAAGAAATTCAAGTCTTTTTATAATTCAAATGAATTCAAATTTTTTATCAATAGTTTCTAGACCAAATGAGGAATTCAAAGAATTTTTTAATTTATTCGTTAATATACAATTGTACAACAGAATAAGTTTATAAGATCGATTTTTTTGATAATGGCTGAATTTTTTTTTGATAAAAATAAATTAAATCATTTTTTCTTATTAAAGTTAAAAAAAAAAAAATATTTATTAAAATTTATTATTTTTTTTATATTTGATTGTACAATGGGAATCAAAGTTCATCTTATATTTGACAAATTCTATAAAAAGTCGAATTTAAAATACAATTTTTTTTTTTTTTCATACTTTAATTGTACAACGGAACTTAAGTTCAAGATCGCTTTTTGATAAGAACCTATTTTTTTTTTATAAAAATATAAAAAATGGAATTACAGAATTATTAATTGTTTTTCGATTATTATAATGATATAATGGGATAAGTTCATCAAAAAATTCTGAATCGGATTGATATCATTTTGCTTATTAATTCAATTCAATTTCTCCCAAGAAAATAAAAGAAAAAATTCAAAATTACATATTATGAATGATCAATTTCCTTTTTTATTTAAGACACAATAACAATCTTGGTAAAGAGCGACAGAGCACGTGAATTAATTAATTAGAATTATTAATGATGTTGTTACACTTGTAATACAGTTTATTACACACGATCATCTTTTTAGGAAATTTTATAAGTTGTATAAATTAAAAATTAAAGTATCATACAACGTATAAATTATTATAAATTTATATTAATTAGACTTTTTATCACTTTATTTTTATTTTTATTTCTTTTTATTATAAAATGAAAAAAATGAAGCGAAAAATTAGAATAAATATAGTTTAATTCAGTTTTAACAAAACATATTACATTCGCCTGACTAACACGTAACGGGAAAAAAAAAAAAATTAAATAAATCTAAAATTAAAAAAAAGCGATCAGTATACAGAATAATTTTTCTTTTTTTGGTAAATTTATTATCTTAATTTTTCCATGAAAAGAATAAAAATCTTATTTTATAGTAACAATTAATTTTTTTGTATTATTAATGATTTGATCTGGATCAAAACAATTATGCAAATTCAAAACAATTTTGTAGAACAAGTATTGTACTTTTAAAAATCATTGAAAATTTTTATTTACTTTTGCATATTCATTCATTGAAAAATGTGAAAAGATAAATGAAATGAATCATTTGTTACATCTAAATCAGATGAATTTCTTATGATTTGTTCAGTTTTTAGTTAGTTCATTTGTAAGTATGTTGTATAATATTTATTTCGGTTGCAGTAAATATTTATCATGAGATCATTGAATATGTTGAATCTGAACGTTCTTATTCTGGAGTTCAGATTCTTATCCTGATCAAATAAATTTAATTGGATAAAATTGTTTCGTGAAACACTTATTTGCGAATTAGTAAGATATATGCATGCGTTTTAAATATTCCAGAAAAAAAATAAATCGATCAGTATAAAGATTAATTCTTTTTGGTAAATTTATTCATCTTAAATTTTCCATGAAAAGTTTCATGAAAATAATAAGTAATAATTAATTTTTCTGTACGATTAAACAATTTGTAGAACAATTATTGTATTTTAAAATCATCGAAAAATCTTTTTTTTAGTCTGTACTTAAATACCTTTATATATTCATTCATTAATAATATGAACAGTAATGTTACATTCACTGTGCTGATAATCTGATAGAAGAGTGCTCATGATTTGTTCAGTTTTTAAGTTAGGTCATTGTATAATATTTACTTTGGTTACGCATATTTGTCATCCCGACTACCTGATAACCTAATTCTTGTTGAATCTTGAATCTTATGAGAATCCTTATCTTGTACCAAAGTACCATGGTCTAGATTCTTATCCTGGTTTAGTGAATTTAATTGTATAAAAATAATATTGTACAACATTTTATTAGTAAACATTTTCGCGAAACTTTTTACAATATTAAAATATTTATTTCAAACAAAAATAATAATAATAATAATAAATAATATTATTGACATTAATATAAAGTCGAAGGTACACGAATTATTATCATTTATAAATATTGCAAAAATAATTATATAGCAGTTCTAATATTATAATCTGATAAACTCAATCAAATACGATAACTAATAATAAACTCCAAAATTTTCTAAAATAAAATAAATAAAATAATTAGATGATAATAATGATACTTTTTTTTTTTAAAAAAAAAAGTACGTGCTTATGAGAAAAATAAGAGAAACAAGGACAAAAAATATATAATACGAAAAATTAAAACAACGACTATATTTGACTAGTCCGGGATAAGCTTATGGACCAGTAGTCCAGGTTAAGGAGGCCCGCCCGTTGAATTCGAATCAGAAAACGCGTTGTATATCGTTGACTAAGTCAGAACTCGATATGACAAATCCTTCATTCAAGGTAAAAATAAATGTTCTAATTGTGCCGCTTAATAATACAATTTGAAAAAAATATATTTATGCTAATATGCTTGTAAACACCTTAAAAATAAAGGTAAATAATTATAGAAAAGAAATAAATACTGGTACGAATCGATATTAAACACACGATGAATAAAAATGAATTAATTAAAAATATGAATGAGATGGGAAAAGTAGACGATGAATATAATAATACAATAAAATAGATATAAGGTAATTGATTATTTTGTAGAAGGTGACGAAAATAAAATTATAGAATTAAAAAATTATACGATGGGAGATAAAATATAAGATGAAATAAATATAGTGTGTGGAGGAAAACAGACGAGTTGAACAAGTTAATCATATAGTGTATACATATTGGACAAGATATAATTGTTTTGAGATGAAGGAAGAAGACAATAAATATATCATGATGATGAGTAGTAAGTACGAATGATACAGATTTAAAAAGTGCAATTTTACAGACGATAATATTATATTATCGTTGTTAGTATGTAGTAAGCAAGAAAAGTAAAGTCTATTTAATGCCGAGCAAACTTAATCAAAAATATTTGATTAAAATAAACACAAACAATAAAATAATAGATATTCTTAGAAATAAACTTTATAATGTGTTGGATACAACAGATGGAAAACAAACGCAAGAAGGATGAGAAAGATTTGAAGAAAAAGCAGAGGAACTCAATAACGAGATCAACATAATAAATTATAATATTGCTCTCGATGAATATGGTTTACGTTGGAAAATAATATTATATAATGATAATAGGAATTGGACTAAAAAGAAATTCCAGAGTTGAATGTTAATGTGATACAAGAAATAGTATTAAATTTATCGCAAATCGCAACAAAGTCAAGCAAACATTAACGAACGATAATGACACTTTTGAAGAGCTTATAAAATTAAAAAATTTTTTAAGAGAACTTCCAATTTACAATCGGCCCTCGATACAATAATCCCTCTGGTTTTCACCTCAAATTCGCTATAAGATTATAGCGAAGAATTTAAAAAATTTAATTGGCTGATTCGTTATAACGATCGGCTAAATTTCACGTGTTGAGAAAATACGAGATCGTTATATCGTATATCAAGTGCTGACTGATGGCGGTGCTGAAAAAAAATATTTGGGAGACGATAGGTATCTAAGGAGGCCGAAATGCTTATTCCTCTAGTTAAGGGCAATGTTGTTAGAAAGGAGACATTTCTTACTAACAGTACAGTGAGAAGTCCGCAGGTGAAATTTTTGGTTTTTAGGTTACGAAGGGTATGCTAATTTCCATTGCACATGTACCGTGTGTGAGGGGCTTAGGGGGTTATTAGTTCATGAATTTTTAATACATTAGATAGAACTAACGAACTAACGTTTATTCGTTCATTTTGTACCTATAGACTACAGTACCTTTATGTCCGGAATTAATAACCTTATATCATGGAATTTATCGAATTATTTATATTTTCCATAAGAAAGGCTCATTTTATGGAGTTTTTACAGAAATAACGGATAAAATTTTTTATATAGATGGAACTCGAAATATGTTAATGGGGAGGCGAATACAACAGAAAAATTTAAGGTTGTACGGACTATTAATGATATTTACAAGAGGCTGATCAAAAGATAAGAACTTACTAGGGGATTATATAATTGAAAATTTGATAAGCCAGCGAAAAGCAAGGAAGAAAGTATTATAACAGAAGAAATTTGGATAGAATGTTATGAAAAATTAAAAGAATAAAAGATGTAACGAGGTGATACAGAACGTACCCGTAAAAAAAATTCAGAAAATACAAAAAAATTGTAAAATTAAAAAAATTAAAAAAAATTCTAGAAGATAGAATCGTTATTAATAGTGTATTATAACTATTATAACTACAACAATATTGTTAGTAGATAAGTAAATAGCTTTAAAACATTGTGTTTAGATGTTTACTACAACTATGTATGTTTATTCAACATTAATAAAGAAACATGTGTTATTAACAACAAAATAAATTACATATAATTTATAATTATGCTTTTATTTTTTACGCGCAATTTCAGAGGAACTTATCGAAAATCATCAGGTGACCTGCTGCACTTAAAAATACTTTAATGCAGGCCAGATTTAGGATGATGTCGGCTTATGACGAATGAAACCGATTTTGGTATGGTTTAAATCCGACTTTGGTATATTAATAATAATGGTGTTATGAGAAAATCGGATTATCCCGACTATAAGTTGCGGGATTTCAGAACTATTGGAGGAAAGATCTGCTGGGGCGCATACAAAATTACAGGTACATAGACCCGATAAAATATATATTAGGAAATTCATAAATAATTTAACTAGATAAAAAAATAATATTCGTTAAAGAATTCCCACAGAATTAATAAATAATTGTACTAACTATATTTTTTTATTAAATTAGACATATTAAAAAATTAGTTTATTAAAAATAACCAGTTTTTTTTTTTTGTAACAATTTGAAATAATTTTATTGTGAATTGTCATATGTAAAAAGGTAATAAAATCAAAAAATGAAAAAACATTACAAAATAAATTTATAAGCAAAAAAAAACCATTCCTTGGTAATGTTTATGTTGATATTGTTACTTGGTATTGTCATCGTTGTTTATTATTGTTATTGTTAAGGCAAGCGATCGACGTTTTTGGTATTTGGTCTAACTGCCAAAGTTGCTGAATCAAGTTTTTTAAACAATTATAATAAAATTTACAATTATTGATCATCCCGACAATTTAAACATTTACGTTCAAGATTTAAAAAATTAATTGTAATTTTTAATATATATTAATAAAATTTCAATTTTTTATGAAAATTTACGAATTTTCCCGAAGTTCCCTTCTTTTAAGGAGTAAAAATGTATTAACTTTTTGAATTTCTAGGGAGTAAAAGTCAATTTACTTTGTTTCTTTTTATAAGGAGTAAAGTTTTTAATTTTCCAGTTATTTCACGGATTATCGTGTATGACTTTCACGACGCAACAGAGATCACACGATTCTTTGTATAACATATTATGTTAGAATGATATTCATTTGCATCATCATCATAATTATCATTAAAATTATTAAGATTTATGATGTTTAAATAACTTACATTATTGCATACATAAGGATTACCGTATTCATGTATATTATAAATTTCTAGCGAACAATTTCATACCGCAGCGCACAATGCAAATGTTTACTGACGTACTTTTTTGAAAATATATAGATTCAAAATTAGAGGTTATTTCTCGCATTTTTATGATACAAATAAGGATGATTTTTGCACCAATCCTTAATAAGTCAAATTATAATTATTCACATGTATCACCTTTCATACTTTAATGTTTTTTAAATATTGCATCTATAATCACGTGAATCCATATATTTCGTAATTTTAATATAAATATGCCCACGTTTTATATTGAATGCAAACTTCAAGTTTTATAATGTTGCAGTTCTTTCAAGTATTACTTTAAAAAAATTACTTGCGTAACTCAAACACCAATATTTCCGATATCTTTTTTTGGTAAATTTCCATTTTTATTTTATTTCCGTCCTCTTAATTATCGTGCGTTAGTACCTTTTGTATATTATGTAAGATGATCTTTTTTTCTAAAGAAGTATAAAAAAATATTAAAAACATTAAAAAAAAATACATATATATTTAATAAAGAAAAATAAATTTAATAAATTTTTAATATTTTAAAAGGATTTTCCCGAATATTTGTTGTTTTGGCTTCTTTTGTCATACCATGCACATATTTCACAACAAAAAAAAAAACTTTTATTTCAAAAAAGTAACACAATGATCAACCTGCAATAATTTAAATATCCAATAACTTCTTATTTTGTAAATTAAAAATACCCTTTTTAGGTTTAGCCTTAAATAAATTAAAATGAAAATATATGTAACGAATACTAATGTAACGACTTTTTTTTATTTTAAAAAAAATAAAATAAAATAAAAATAATTTTTTTTCTTTTTTTGAAAAAAAAAAATAGTAAAAATTTTTTATATATATTTCTCCTTATTTTAAATATAAAAAAAAAAAAATTTATCCTGAAAAAAAAATTTATAATACAAAAAAAA
>QZLH01000074.1:58513-71612 GCA_003833135.1 Oehlia diaphana | reverse complement strand
CAAGTATAGTAAATTAAACAAATTTTAAATTTTAAATTTTTACAATATGTCTGTTGAGAAATTGAATTTTCAAATTTTCTGATCGAGTGATGCAAAACATTTGGCCGCCACTGTATCTTGTTTTCATTATTTAACCGGAATTAAGCCTTTTGAACATATTTCGTTAATTCATTTTTTTAAAAGATTATTTTTAAATTCTTTTATTTTTCTTGCATTGTCTTAAAGTTTCACATTACAAGTTTATTTATAAGGAAATTATCGCTCACATGACATGGGTAAATACGCGCTGGTTACTATTTTATTTGAATCGTTGTGTAATGAAAAACACAACATATTTGTTATATTATACATTATCATTATCACCATTTTCAAAATGATGTGGGAAGTATATTTGTGATTGTATATTCAAACATCAATATTCGTCCGGTTTTCATCCGCCGGCATTCGTCCAGCATTTTTCTTCTTTTCTTATTTAAATATAACTGAATACACCATTTTGAAAACGGCAATAATCTAACTTTATTATATTACAAAAAAAAAATATTTTTTTAACCTTATCAGATTTTTATTTAAAAATTGTAATTTGATCAAAAATAGGTTTGTTTCATGATACAGATTTGACTTCATTATAACAACAACAGTAATATTTTTGCAACTTATTCGTAAAAATGAAACATTATTGCAAATAATTTGTTCATAAATTAAATTTTCACATAATTTACAATCTTTTCTACTTTCAATAATTTTTTCATAATCACAAAAACTATTATTAATTTTATTATTTGTAACTATTTTATCAAAGAATAAAATTGTAGTGCTATAAAGTTTCTTTTGAATGTTTGATTGAAAAACCATTCTAAATTCTTTATTTACCATGGTGGGATACTTATAATAAAATGTATAGTCCCTTGAAATTCGAAGGTGATTGTCAAAAATTCATGTTTTAAGCTGCTTTAAATTTATACTGTATGTAGATATTGTTTGATAATATATAATATTTTCGGATATACAAACCAATCTAAATATAGTAAATGTAAAAGAATTTTTATTATCGAAATCAGTAAAAACTATAATATTGACAAATTTTTATATTTTACAAATGTTGATAATAATGATAAATATTATGAAATTTCTAATTATATTAATAATATCAACAAAAATTCTAATCCGTTAAATATATATGGTTTTATTCGAGATGAGTTTGATTATCACTCTACAAAACCGAAAATATCATTTTCACAAATTAATATTTTTAAAAAAATAGCAGAAGGAGGATTTGGTATTATTTATAAAGCTTTAATTATTAATGAGACGTTGTTGTTATAAAAAAATATTTTAAACTCTCAAGAACCAAATAAATATTTTCTAAATGAGGTAATTAATTTAAAAATTTATTTTTTAAAAAATATCTTAATAATATATTAATCTGAACTATGAAATTTTAGTTAAAATCACTTTATCAATGTTACGATAGTAAATTTGAATGTACAGATCCTATAACAAAAGAGCTTATGTTTATAATGAAATATGTAAATGGAGGGGATTTACATAATTATTTACAAGAGAATTTTGCAGAGATTACATGGAAGAAAAAATTGCACATTTTGTGGATGGGTATTTATAACTTAATTAATTAATAATGATTTTGAAATTATTTAAATAAAATTTTATTAATAACCAATATTTTATTTTAGACTTCAAACTATTCATAAAAAAAATTTCGTACATCGAGATCTTCATATTGGAAATATATTGATTGAAATAATTGAAAATGATTCATGTAAAATAGATCAATATCTAATCGAAGATTTAGGATTATCACAGCCTGCAAATGACATTCCACATGATAGAAGTATAAATGGAGTAATACCTTATATTGCACCAGAAATATTTAAGGGCGTCAAATTTTCTTAATCATCCGATATTTATTGTATGGGCATGATTATGTGGGAATTAACAACTGGTTGTAAACCTTTTGCTAATATTGAACATGATGTTGATTTAATTTATAAAATTATTGATGGAAAACGGCCTAATATTACTGACGACATTACCGAATATTTTGCTAATTTAATGAAAAGATGTTGGTATCCTGATCCTAAAAAGAGAACTTCAGCAACTGATGTTTGTGAAATTTTTAATTCTTGTTCAAATATGGGAATGGTTGCCGAATATTTTAATCAAGCTGAAGAAATAAATAAGATTAGAATTTATAAAATCAAAAATGCTTGAACCAGATTTTAATGAAAAACCTCATCCAAAAGCAATTTATACAAGCAGATCATTAATTTCTTTAACCGGTTCACTTTCAATTATAACGTTTAATACGAAACCAAGTATGTAAATATTATTTCTTATATAAATTTGGACAATATTACAGAATTTTAACATTTAATAATTATTAACATCTTAGATAATAAACTTATTGAAGAATCAATCAACAATATAGGTATTAAGTTATTTCTTTAATCAGTACATAAAGGAATTTATTAAATACTATACTAGTTAAAACATACTAAATATACTAATATAGATTAAATATAGAGAATATAGAACGTGCCTTTTTATTATATATTAAATTTTTTTTTTGCGGCTCAAAGAATAAATATGATAATTATTCAAAAAATTAAATATTACAGTGGTTAGATCATGAGATATGGCAATACTAATAAGGCTTAATAAATATGATTAATATAATTTAATTAAAATATCATCTGATATCAATCCACATGTGACGACTTTGAACTCTGTGAATTCATTCCACATGTTTCGTCAGAGGATATTCGGAAAATATTGGTTCCACTTGGAAATTCCCACGTATAATTCTCTGCAGATTTTAAATGACAAAAACTTACTGATGTTATTGTTATCCCTATTTTTATCATCATAATTAGATTCTAATGAATAATTAATTCTTTTGATTATCAATACCCATGCGTTTGGCTACAAAAATTTATTGCAACACTAGGAAAATCTTTTAATTTGATTTTTATTTACTGCATTTACATATTTAATAAAGAGCTAATATCTCAAAGTAGATTACTACATCAACAAAAAATCATGTATTAAACAATTATATGAACATGTAAAAGAACTTTATTAATTTTATTAATAAAAATATGAGTACATACTGACTAGTCTAAATAATATATTCATCATCAGCAAAATCTGTAATTTTAAATTTCTTAATAACGCCTAATTTAGTATATTTATTAATTATTTCAATATTTTCATCATTTTTATCTAAGCTATTTTCTTCATCATATACAATAATTACTAAAGAAAGTGATTTTTGTGGTACACGATTTGTCCAATTTATGAAATAAGATTCTAATTCTTCCGGAAGTAAATTAAATCGTACGGTAAATATATGGTATAATATTAGTTCATTAATATTTTGTGAATATTTAACAACCGTTTCTATTGCTTGCTTTTCGCTCAAAAATTCACCTCCACACCAAATTTTAATACTTTCTAAATATTTGCTACTATTAAAAATTATTTTTAATGATTCCAATTCATTATTTTTAATTCCAATGGAAAGTTTTCTAACCATTGGACAAAACTTAGAAATAGCTAAATTTAATGAATTATCACTACAATATTCATGCTCACCTATATAAATTTCTTTTAGATTTTTCCCATTATTTTCTAAGAATTTTATTAATGACCCATTGCTTGGAAATTCATTACAAATTTTTAAAACTTGTAATTGTGAAAAAATAGCATATTGCAACTTTTCAAAATCAAAAAAGCATTCTTTAAGATCTAATGATAATTTAAGTTCTTGCAAATTTGAGAAATTGGCAATAAAAGATAATGATGGAGTACAATAAACGCTACTACTATAAATAACTAATTTAATTAAAGTTTTAGGAACTTTTGACATTAATGAAAAAATTATGTTTGCCATACCACTGCAATCATCCAATAGTATCATATCAAAGCATTTCAAATTTCTCTGAACAGAAATTATATCTGCTATTCCATTCGAAATAATTCTTCTAAATTCTATAGTAAGTGATTGTATAAAATAACATATTTGAGATAATTGATAAAATAATTCAGCAGAAATATCTGAACCACAGCGTAATTCTGAGAGATTTTTTAAGCAATCTTTTGCTCCAGGATATAAGGAAAAAGTTATATATAGAAATGGGAAAAAAATTAAATTTCTTAAAGAAGAGATTTCTTTTATGAACATTTGGAATACTTCCTTCGCAACTATAAGCGTACAATTTTCAAGATTATGATGTAAAATATTTTGTAGATTTTTAATAAGAAAATTTTCAATATTGTAATAAACTCGATTAACTGAAAGAACTTTGCAAAATGATGCATAATTGAAAGTGGGAGGTTTTAAAGTTTGGGCTAAAAAAGTAATTTCATTTTTAGATAAGATTTCTTTTGATTTATTTGGAAGGCAAGCAATTAAAGTATTAAAGTTCAAAGTAGTATAATTCCAAGAATTTCTCCACAAAATTTTTACTGAAACTTCACACCAAAGGCGATTAACTAATGTGCATGAATATAAAGTATATATGTCATCTTCCAAGTATTCAAAAATCTCTTCCCAGCAATCAGCAGGAAGTTTAGACATTGTCTTAGATATAACAAAAAGAGTTCAAACTTTAAAATGAGGCAAAAAGTTCGTTATTTATGTTTATGCTGGTCGTGTTACAAACACAAAAGTCATTTGGTCTTACAAGTTTAAATAAGGTAACATGTAAAGCTAATATGAACAACAGTGATTGGCTGCTTTCTTACATATGAAAAAGAAAATTTTGATATGAAATTTTGCACGATCAAAGAGTGCTGTAGCAGTTCATACTAATAAACAAGAGAGGTTCATTGTAATTTTTTTTATTATATCACTTAAATTTTATAAAAAATATCACTATTTAATTTTGACATTAATTTCTTTAGGAATGAAACCGATATAAAAAATATGACCTTTTTTAAATTTAAACTCTAAATGGAATATGGAAATGAATTTAATACAAATATTTATATATATGCAAAAATTTAAAATTTCTTAACAAAATTAAGTATTCAATATGAGGAAACTTTTAGTGCCCTATAAGAAATATGTATACGGAAAGGATATTGTATACATTTTATGTACATTTCTATAGATTCCGTATACAAATTCCGTATATTTAATAATCAATTCATTTTTAAACATTTTTTAAAATAACTAATGTATACGAAATGTATACGGAAAAAATTAATCATGCAGAATGCATACAGAATTTTTAAACTTAATATTTTTAGATAATTTTACAAAAAGCCCGTATCATAACACTAGATCACGTGATTGTTTATTGTTTGTTATTTGTTTTTTATATAAACCCTTACTTTGATGAGTTTGATCTTCTGATCTTCCTTTCTGTCTTTCCTTTCCTTTCTCTTTTCTCTTCTCTTATTTTTGTTATTTTTTCTAAATTTTTCTTCTTTCTTCATCACCCCCTTTTAAAAATAAGTTTTTTTAATACCTTTAAAAAATTTTTTTTTTGTCACCTTTAAAAAAAAAATTTTTTCATCACTCCCTTAAAAAAAAAAAATTTTTTTCTTTTATTCCCACTCTTCTTTTTTTTTAAAAAAAATTTTCTTCTTTCTATTTCTATTTCCTTTATAAAAATTTTTATTTTTCTATCTTTGATGTCCTTCCTTTAAAAAAAATTTTTTTTTAACTTTCCTAACTTCGTTACCCCTTTTTAAAAAAAAAATTTTTTGATTTATTCTTTATTCCCTTTTCTTCTTTATTTATATTTACCTCTTTTTTATTTGATAGGCCAGCAGATTTTTTTTTTTGTGAGAAGATTCAGTTTCTTTTTCTTTTTTGTAGATCAGTTTGGGAGTCCTTTCCTTTTTGTAGGATGGTTCAGGATTTTTTTCTTTTTTTTCTTTCTAAATTGGGTTCAGATTCTTTTCTTTTATAGATTGTTTCAGTTTTGTTGCTTCAGAGTCTTCTTTTTTGTAGGTCAGTTTTGGATTTATTTTGTTGTTTTGGTTTCTTTTTCATCAGACACTTTATAATTCTTTTCTTTTATGTAGGTCAGACATTTTGGAGTTCTCTTTCTTTTTTTGTAGGAATTCTGACCTTTGGTGTCTTGGACGATTACAGATATTATATTAGGGGGAGTTTATTTCCAATTAAGTTAGACATTCTTATGTTTCTTATTTTGTTTTTTAGGTTGTTTGACTCTAAATGAATCTGAACTTATAGATAATTTGGTTGCAATAGGTAGTTTTAATAAGGAGGGAATTTTCATAATGTATTTGTATTTTGTTTATTTTTTATTTTTTATTTAATTCAATAAAGTAAAATTAGATTTATGTAAATACAATTATATAGTAAATTCAGTGACCAAATCATATAAATTTCGTGATAATATCAGTGATCAAATCATGTAAATTCCATATGAATCCCGTGCAAATTCTGTATCTGAACCGTATTTTAATGATACGGAATTGTGCATTTTTCCGTATCCTATTATGATACGTTATTTCTAAAAAAAATCGTATAAAAACATAAAAAATGTATCCAATTTTTTTATAGGGATGTTTCAATCCATTACTGAGTTCCAACCAAATGAGCCTGGATAATTTCATTTTTCCAGATATCTGGAAATTCACAGTTTTTATATTTGTCAGGATTTTGACCCAAAATCCGTATAATAAAATTTTTTTTAAAATAAAACATTTTTTTTTAAATCAAAAATTTGATTTTTGATTTCAAAATCGATAGAGACAAAATTAAATTCAAAAATATTTTGATTGTCATAAATTTATCACTTTTCTGTAATGGTAGTGACGCAGCAATTTTGAATGACCACAAATCTATTTTTATATACTATACATTATAATTCTGTATAATTTTTATTCATAATTACTTATGCTTCATTTATATTTATTGTAATACATTTACAACTACTAAAAAAACAAATTTTCAAATTTTCAAAAAATTTAAAAACTGGTAGAATAATTCATAATATCATGATCCAATTACTAAATAAATAAAATATATTATACTTATTTGGTAACAGTATTATTAAGATCGATACAGTATTATTAAGATCGATTTAAAAACTGGATAATCCAAATACAATCTAGTAGGATAATGCTTCTTTCATCGTGCTAATATTTATTTATCAATTATTATCAATATTTTTTCATATAATAAACAGTAACATGTAAAAGTTAAAGGGACGCATTAAACTGGAAATAGTTTAATCAATAGTTTATCATATTTATAAGTATGATGCCAATACTTTTCTGATTTAGAAAGAATTAACTGAATTACAAAATATTAACATAAGTCACTGTTAAAAGCTTTATCAAAAGGGTTTAACAGTCTATTCCTTCTTCTACCACAGATGCTTTTATCATAAAATCTTATAATAATATTCTGCTTACAATTAATTTTAATTTTTTTTTTTAAACATATTTTGTTATGCCCATGATTTATTTGATACATATATAGAATAAAGGAAAGTTCTACCTTTAGAAATCTCTTTCTTAAATAAGCATCATCCATAACTATTAGAAATTGTGGTATAATACAAGCAATAATCATCAATAAAATCTTCCTAATTCTCTGCATTTAGAAGTAAAAATTCTATTAATAATTAGGGATGGAAGCGGCTCATTTGGCTCGATTTTGATTCACCATCGGCTTACCATCAACTTGCATTAAGCAAAATGTGTGCTTCTTGCATCAAATTAAAGACACAAGTAATGCATGTGATGATGATCAATCAAAAAAAATTTGATTGGCCATCAACCAATAGTTGGTTAATAATCGCCATAATCTTGATGCAGATCCTATTTTGAGCCAATTTTCCAAAATCGGTTTGGAGTCAGCTCGGCTCAATTTTTAAAGTTAATAAAATTATTTCTAACTAATAAATTTCTTCTTTTTTTGATTATCCTGAAAGATAACCAATTCATTTATTATTAATAGGATTTTTAGCTCGAATAAATTCAAAACCCACTAGATATAACGTTGGCTCAAAAGCCACTCGAAATCACGTGATCCGAGCGTTCCCATCCCTATTAATAATGCATTTAAATCTTAGACAGGTACTTAAAGAATAACTAAGTTGATTAAAAATAACATAATCGTTATTATTTAGTAAGTTCAAAATACATTAAATTATTTACTAGTTATTATACATAGTTCAGAGTTTTATCAAATCATGTGATATTAATGTAAAATTATTAGTCATCTTTGTAAAAAGTTTAAAATAGATATTTAATTGAAATTTCAAAAAAAAAATGTTAACTCAATAAAATGGTTATATTAATAAAATGACAGATTTATATAGAATTAATTTTTTAAAACATAAATTTGTATCAGTTAAATGCTTTACAATGCAAAACATTTTAAATAAATTTTTTTAGAAAATGACTTTAAATCTTCATAAAGCTATAAATATAAATTGAATATTCTAAATCCTCATATTCTAGGCAAGTAAAATTATCAGCAACTTCAAAATCTTCAGAATTTATGAAAAAGAATCAATTGGCAGTATTAAAGCCTACATCAAATCGCCTTCACAAAAATAAAAATATTAGTAGTGACAATAAATCAAGTCCCTCAAATATAAAATAAAACAGATTAGTAATAAAAATCACATGATTAACAAAAATTCAACTTCAATAATTCTTTTTTACATATTTTATCTTTTAATAAATATTAATTATAACTTAAGCAGACAATAAGTATATTCAATATAGCTTTTAATAATTAATAATTTATTGAATCTCTTGACTAAGGAATTCATTATTGAATTTCACTCATATTAGAAATATATATACATTTTGAAAAATGATTGACTACCCTAAAATTAAAGTACCCTAAAAATATTCTTTGTAAAGAAATCTTTCCTCTTCAAAGAAAACAAGCTTATTCTTAAATTTCTTTAATATTTATTTTTTATTTATTTTATTTCTTAAAGAGTGGTATACTAAGTCTATTACAAATAAAAGCAGAAGGTATACTACATATGAAAAGACTAATATATGTGTATAGATCTCGGAGTTTCATCCCATACAGGACTTCACAGTCCTCACTCTTTGTTCAAAACTATTTGAAAAAGTAGGATTATGCCAATTAATCAAATGGTGACCCAAAACACCAAAAGAAAATTAACAAAATAAAAGGAACCTAAAAAAAAAAGAAAAAAAAATTAAAAATAATTCCTATGGGAAAACAAGTAAAGAGATTATATAGTGAAATAAAATAAATTTCAGTTAAAAGTGATGATATCAAGAAAGTTTAAATATAATGAGTTAATCCATAATAAAATATGGTAGAAGTTAGAGCTCGTAAGATAAATCCAATATATGGAATCATTGAGATTACATAATGGTGTTATAAAAGGATTACAATATCCAATATTTGATTCATTGTCATGTTTCCAATTTCTATCTGAAATATCATCATCATTTAATTCAGACATTTGGTAAAGGTTTTCTTGGTAATATTGCGAATTTTTTTATATTCATTCCATTTAGAAACAGGATTTCCATAGAATATTATAGATATCATGATGGAGATCAAAAAGGAATGTTAACAGTAGTTTTTTAATATGTTTTTTGTAAATTTTGGCATTTTTAAAGGGGTAATACTTAAATTTCTTTAATTTAATTTCTTGTTTCTTTAATCTATCACATAATTATCTTGGTTTCCTAGGGTTCATCTTCTGAACTAATGGAAAATTATTTTTTTTAGTATAATTCAATATGACTAAATAATTCATGTAAGTAAGTCCATTATTACTTAATTATAAGATAACCTACTAATTTACAAGTAGTACTCTATATGGGTCAGGTTAGGTCAGGTTTGAGGGATGTTTGAATTCAATTCAAATATTCATAGAATTTGACTCAAATATTTGAGTTGAACAACTGTATAACCAAAACTTAGCTAAACCTGATTATAGCTTAACCAGATAACCCAGGTCAAACTCAAATTTTATATTAAATTTTTTTATGATCAGAAAATATAATTGTAAAGTTTAATTTTGGATCTTATTCCTCTAAATAATACCAAAGATTGGACATATTGAAATCACTAATTTTTCTTCTTTAACCTCTAGAGTTTAAAAGAATTATTAAATAACAATGTAAGTGGTTAATATTAAATGTAAATTTTAAATTGAATATTAAATTTAAAATTTTTACTTACAGGCAGCTAGACAGGTGACTTTGTGATGTGATTTTGCATCCTTATATTCTGGTGGGAGTTTTTCTCCTCAAAGAGATTTTTAACAAAAAACTTACCATGAAAGCTTTTCATTTTTCAAGTTGAATTGTTGGTTCATCAATATCAATAATTCAAAAAACTTCATCTTGTAGCTTAGTGATGGAAAAACTGCATCATCTGGATCATCTGGGTTGATCTGATCAAAGTAACAGTATAACACTAACCTGACAGGTTGGCTCATGTTATTCATGTAGGTTATAAGTAATTTCTCCTAATATAAATATTTTCTGTTATAAATATAATATAATTTACATAATAAAGTCCAGGAAAATTATTTTCTTTTCAAGTATTCTTTCTCAGTAATTTTGTATAAAACATTATTTTGAACTATTATCATATAAAATGCTGATTTAGTAAATTTAATGCTTTTAATAAATTATTAGCAAGTTTTCATAAATAATCTTTTTATAATTTATCTATTTATTCTTAAAAATTTTTACTTTTGATATTGCCTAACAACTCTTGATGTTCCTTATAAATTTGAGTAAAATTCTGGTTTTTGTTAACACTTAACAAATTTTACATCAAATTTCCAAAATAATGATCTTTTTGTAGTACCTTTTTGTATAAGATTAATTGAAGAAGCAAATCTTGTAAAGTTATATTGTTATTAATATAATATTTGATCTGTATTGATCAGTTATGTCAATTCCACCCATAAAATGATTGTAGTTATTAATGATTTTTTCTGAAACTTGCATTACAGATTAAATAACTTGTTGTTCTGATTGAAAATTTCTATCAATATTTCATTTAAATAAATTTTATAGTCTTGTGGCCATCTATTTTTATAGTGGTAACATAAAATAAATAAAATAATTCTATGTCTGAATTATCAGAATGTTCAATAGGAAATAGAGAATAGCAAATATCAATCGTATAATAATAATATTGATTTGAGTCAATATTTTTTTGATGTACATATGCCCAGTTTAAATTATTGTACAGTAGTTGTGCTAGTTGTGCTACAATTACAGCTCAACTCAAAGATCTATGTCTTGTCTATATATATGTTGGTTGGTTGTATAACCTATATTGTGCTAACTAGAACTACAAATTATAAAAAATTGCCATCCGGTGAACTTATAAACTATATGAATTTTAAAAATAAAAAATAGGTAGCATTTGTAATGTAATATTATGGTTGTCTACTGTTAAATAGCTTAGATATTATTTGAGAAATTAAATATTACAGATTTGTCTTAGAAAAAAATGGTCAAAATGATCTGTGGAAAGAGATCTTTTAGAAGTTTAATAGATTTAGTATAACTTTCCTTAATACTTTTAACTTGATTTGATCTAATAGTTCTTTCCAACCAATGACAGAAATTTTATTCCAGTATGTAGGTGCAATATTATATTTTTCCAGGACTCATTATCACAATGTGAAACTATAAGATAAAAATGGTGAGCTCACTTTAAGATAACATTACAAGATGAGCCTGACTTGAAATAAAATTACATATAATGATTTCAATTAATAAGTGTTATATCTACATTTATAACTAAAGGTAGTATATCTTCTAGTTTAGGAAGTCAATTGTTCTTGATTGATAACATTTGCAAGTTATATGATCTTGTAATTCATTATTAATTTCATAAATTGTTATTAGCATTGCAATAAATTATCATCAATCTATGCATATGCAGATAAAACTTGATTTATTACAAGTTCTGAAAGAGTGCTCCAATCTAGTTTTTATTAATATAATTTGAAAATTTATAATTACTGTATTATTTATGTTTTTGAAAAGGATTGCTAGTACAGTACTTGATTGAATATCTGTATTTCTTGATTTCTTTTTTATGATTTAAAAATAAAGTCCTACTAGTAATTCAACCAATTAATACTCCCAATCACAGTGAATACTAAATTGCAGAAATTCAGTAAGACTCCATCAAGTGGCACTTATTCCGATTTTTTGCATATTGAGATTACTTGAATTAGAGTCTTTAGATTTTCTGTACTTCACAAATCCCATGAATTAGGATTGTCATGAGTTCCAGCATTTAAGTAATAGAATAATCATGAATCATTCCCTCATATAGCAATGTCAATGATTCTTAAATTATTAAATAAACTAAACATTAGGAGAAAAGCTATCCATGTATAAAGATAATACAAAATCAACCAATTATTGTTTGTTTTTGAAATTTTAACATTTTTTGAAGAGTATATATAATGTTATTTGGTTGTTGGTGGTGTTTATAAGTTGATGGAAGAGATGATAGCACGCTTCTAATTTGTGAGTCAATTGTCTATATGTTTTTCACATACTTTATGTACATTTGATTTACTTTTTAATTTGAAGTAGACATCTCCATGTATTGATACAAAGAATGATTGTTCTTTAACACCTTCCTAATTGCTTTCTTAATTGATCTTTATTGATAAATTTTACAATCGACTTTAAAAATGTTGTACTAAAATAAATGTGACCTTTTCTTTATGCTCTTAAAATTTAGATAATATTGTCTACAACTATACTCTCCTTTTTTTAGTATTATCATCAAATACTGAAATTATTTGATATTTCTGTTTTTACATGTGTTTCTTGGTTAGTAATAGAGTTTGGAACCGGATGGTACATCCGGTTCCAAATTCGGTTTGCAACCGATTTTTGATGATTTGGTTTAACCCAGATTCATATTATGAAAACCGGTTTGCGTTTAAACTGGGTGCAACCGAATACTCAACCCGGTTTGATATTGAAACTTTTTATAGTGCTGGACTGCTGGCCCGAATTGCGAAATTTAAATCACGTGACCACAGCTAAATAGTTTAGCCACCAGGTAAGTTATATTACACAAAATTTTTTTATAGAT
>QZLH01000074.1:38703-57767 GCA_003833135.1 Oehlia diaphana | reverse complement strand
TATGCCGATCACATTTAATTCTGGCCAAAATTATCAAATATAAACCAGATGCGCAAATCGGTTATTCGGTTTCAACCGGGTTTTGCGAAACTGGTTTGAAACGGGTTGAACCAGTTGCACCCGTTTTAAATTCGGTTTTCGAAAATAGAACCGGTTCCAAACTCTAGTTAGTAATTCCATAATTACATGAAATATTTCCATAATATAAGTACTGCTTTTCAACCTATCCATCTTTTCTTCTAGTTTATTCCACATTTTTCTTTTTTTTGCAACAATGTCATAAGTACTATATAAAAATCCATCAACACATGTATGACATATGTCCCTGCTTTAACAACACCATTCTAAAAAAAATCTTCAAACACTATACTGTTTCTTCAAAAAAGATACCCATGATTTATTTACCAGAATAAATGAATATAATAATATAAGATAATAATTATCTTGCAATTTGCTGATAATCAATAAAATATAAGGGCTATTATTTTATCATGTAAATATAATAATAGAAATGTCATGTAAAATATTGTCTTATTTCTCCATTCTTGATTTTTATGATTATTCAACTATTAATTTGTTTGGTATTCTATAATTACCAAAAATAATATAATAATCTTTACCATTACAACTTTTAATTATTTCTTCTGCTACTTATTTCACAGTTAATTAAATATATTTTTTAATTATTTTCTTCTATTTAACTAAACTATTAGTACTATTAATTTTATAATATGGGCTAAACATCTAATATTAATTTTTTTTTTTACAATTGGAATTAATTCCCTTTTGATAATCCATAATAATACAAATTCATACTTTAAAATAAAAATAAATAATTTCTTTCAAATATATTTTTATAAACATTTTATATTTATATGTTTTCTTGAAAAAATTGGTGCACAATTGATTTGGTATGTAATTTCTAATTAAAAGATGGTTTTAAGCAAAACATTTGAAGAGGTTTTTGACTAGACATATTTGATTTTATTGATTGCAAATTTCTTACAGACATTTTTGTACTGAAAATATTATTGACATAAGCTTTAATAATATAAGTTTATTTATAGCTCCATTGATTGTGGCCACATAGTATTATTCTAAAATATAATATGAAATAATGTAAATTCTGTTATTTTAGTAAGAAACAAATTATTCAAACTTAGCAAGAAATGGCATGGTTTATATATTTTTATTTTGTAGTTGCAGCCACAAGTTTATTATAACAAAACTTTACTAAGCCCAATAAATTCTTGATAGATACAAGAATTGTAATAAAAAAATTTTTTTGAACACGTACTGACGTACTGTGTACGTTAAAAAGCCTCTGGTCCAAAAATAGAAATGAGCTACAATACAGCTTTACTTTTTATTATGTGAATTGTTTAATAAGCTTAAGCCAGCTATTATAAGTCTGGTGAAATAATGTGGCATAGTTGAAACATAGCCACAGATTAGAAGAAATAAAGAGTGTGGCATCAAATAGTTTAAAGTAAATTCACATGAAATATATTATTCAAGTATCCAATCTGGAGTTTATTTATAAATCATATGGAAATAATACATCAAATTAATCACTGGAAAATATACAAGTTCTGCATGATGTGATTTGAAGAGTTACTGATTTATTAATTAGGTGTAAAATTGTTTTTAGTAACTGGCTTTAGAAAAAATAAAATTTTAGATAATCTTGGGCAACTTATATTAAAATCATCAACTAGGAATGATACTCATATGGCATGATGATATCGTGTCCTATTTAAAAAAATATAATGTAGTCTTTGGAACATTTAAGTAGCATTATGAATAGCTTATTATTCAATATGATTAGGCCAATTTGGGTAAAATTAGAGAACTTTAAAATAAGGTAAAATAAAATATATAATTCTAGTAGAACCAATGATTTAAAAGATATTTAAGTAACAATATAACTAGAATATGCATTTTACAAGGGACATCAACTCCCATTATACTTTACAACTAAATATAATACTCAAATCTCTTATTTTATTTCTTTGTTAAAACAATTGTTATCTAATAAAATTAAAAAAGCAAAAATAAATAATATTATAATATTAATAATTTATTTGTTAATATAATTCTAAATCACTAATAATATTAAAAAGGCCGAATGAAAATAAGTCTCAACTATACGTTTAGTTTATAATAAATGAATAATAGATGGTTTTTAAATGTTATTAATTAATATCACAATTATGATTGGAGGGAATAAAGGAAAATTTTATAAAAAGAATCCTTTTTTTCTTCTTCGAGTTAATAGGAAAAGATTCAAAAGGGGAATTATATATGACTCTAAATTCCTTAATAATACCTAATTTAATATATTTTTCAATTATTTTCATATTTTTAACATTTTCCTCTAAATTACGAAGTTCACGAGTGATAATTAAAGAAAATGATCTTTGTGGTACACGGTTTGTCAAACTTTTAAGTAAAGACTCAAGATCTTTTGGTGCTAATTTTTCCATTATAAAACCTTGATAATGTAATCTTAATTCACGAACATTATGATGTGAATATTTTACAAATATCTCTAATGCCTCTTTTTCGTTTAAATTATTACCACCACAACAAAATTGAATACTTTCTAAATATTGGAGATTATCAAAAACAATTTTCATCGTTTCCAATTCATCATTTTTGGGTATAAAGTAAAGTTTTCTAAGATTTTTACAGAATTCGGCTATGACTAAATATAATGAACCTTTACCTTCACATTCATCCATTATAAGTTCTTTTAGATTTTTTCCGTTATTCTCTAAGAAATTTGTTATAAAATTATAATTTAATCCTTTAAATAGAAGCTTTAACACTTGTAACTTTGGAAAAACAATATCTCGTAATTTGATTAATCTATCCTCATTAATTCTTGTGGTAAAAATTATTATAAGTTCTTGTAAATTTATAAATCTAGAGATGGTTGACAATGAGATATTATTCTTTACACCAATAGTAAGTCCGGTTAAAGTGTCAGGTAATTCTTTTATTATAAAATCTATTTTTAAATGTAAATTACGTTCATAAGTCAATATATGCACGTATTTCAAATTTTTTTGAACAGAAATTAAATTTTTTAATTCATTTGAAAGGTCTTCTTTGAATTCTATATGAAGTAAACGTATATTATGTGATATATTTGATAATTGAAAAAAAAATTCAGATGAAATACATGAATTACACCACAATTCTGAGAGATTTTTTAACCAATTTTCCGCTCCAGGATAAAAATTGAATTTTATCATATCAAAAGATGTTTTTAAATGAACTAATTTTTTTAACGAAGGAGCTTGACTCATTAGTAATTTACATATTTCCTGTACTAATTTATGTACATTATCTGAAAAGCCATGTGATGAAATAAATTTTTGTTTTTTAAGAATGTTTTCAACTTTGAAACGTATATCATTAATTGATAAAATTTTACAAAATGATACGTAATTAAATATCGGAGGGTTTGAAGTAGGAGGTGAAATAAAATTTCTTGACTCATTTGGTAGAAAATACATTAAAGTATTAATATTTCGAATTTTTTCCCAAAAAATTCTAACAGAAATTTGACACCAAAGACGATTTACTAGTAAACATGAATGTATATCATCATCGCATTTTTATTTAAATTATTTAAATTTAAGTTAAAAAGCTTAAGATTTGAAGATCTTTGCGGTGCGGTTAGTCGTGAAATACTTTATATTATGCAAATCTCCGCAGTAAATTTGCGGCTAATTGCAAGATCTACGTGTACTTTACCCAAATAAACCTACAGGCTGAAATACATGTGATAATTGAAATAAATGTCTGCTGGTGTATTTTATTTTTTTTATTTTTTGGGGTACACTGGGCGTCTGGGCGTAGGTAACTGTACCGAGTGTACCGTATTATTGATTAACGAATGAATAAAATATTTTTTTAATCTTTCATATTATCATCACAATAAGAAAATAATATTTTTCGATATACGATTTATCAAATTATGAATATTACGAGGGAGAAATATTTTTTATAATGCCTCTTTTTAACCTAAAATTTGTTACCATGCATACTTTATAAATATTTATAGTTATTAAAACCTACTTTCAATATTACCAACTCATCATTTGAAAATATTACTGTAGAAAACTTGTCTACGATTAAAACTTCCTATATTTTAAATTTTACTGTGATACAGTAGTAGATTTGCGTCAGGCGATATCTGATGCGGGTTTCATATATATCTTGAAAATTTCAATTGATAATAATTATTATTATGCAGACAAATAGGATCATGTTGTTTTTAACATACTGATACTTTTTAGATAAATTATTATTGCGTAAATATCTTTGATAATTTTGACGCATTACGTCATATAGATTATTGTCACACATTTACTATGGAACATGATCTTGGACGTCTGCATAATAACACAGTTATTAGGTAGGGAGGTTAAAATATCATCCGAACTGCTTCGCAGTTCGGTGATATTTCAACCCCCCTACCCAATAACTATTATTTATATTGAATTATCTGTTGAATCTCATTAGAGAATTTTATCGTTGATACTAGAATTGTTGAAATTAGAGTTTGTATATTTATATTATTTAAATTTGAAATGTAATGCGCTTAATTAAAGATTAGAAAATTATTGGAATTATACCAGTTAAATGGATTTTTCTGGTATCTTAATAAAGGGTATGAAAGCCTTCCTATAAAGTAATCCATGAATCAAGGATTGTATTTAATAATAGATACAGTATATATAGGTGAAAGGATTTTATTTCAAATTTTATGTATTTTGTGACTAGATAAATTTATTTACCACATTTATAAATATATAAATTTTCATCACATTCAGATTTATATTAAATACGAATAAATCTTCACCGTACAAACCTAAGAATATATAATGCTTAAATTGGATTTTTAATTGATGGAAAAAAAAAAAATACTTTTAATTCACCAAAATCAGAAACGTTATAATTGAATAATAAAGTTTGATTAAAATATCAAGTAATTCTTTTATTATACTTTACCATTTGTTCTATCATCACGGTCATAATTCATAAGGAACCATTTATATAAATTAATTTCGTTAATATATCTGAATATAATTTTTCATATTTTATAGAGAAAATATTCTGAAGGATTATATGAATTATGGTAGAATTTTGAAATATTTTTAAGCAACCATTTACTTCGGTATAAAAGTTAAAAGTTGATACCTTAGTTTCTCCATCACCACCAGAATCAAACAGATAGTATTCTTTTGAAACAAACATGACTGATGAAGAATTTATCAAGTCCTGGGGTTATACTTTTTTACACAACATTGATGACTTATAACTTAGACGAGCCAAAAAAATGAATCGATAGAGCGTCTCCCCTCCAAATTCTTTTATGATATACAAAGGAAACAAGCACGCTGAACTAAAACTTCTTTCTCAACCTTCTCAAGGAGAAAAAGTGAAAAATCTGCCAAATTTTCAAAAGTTTTGGAGAAAAGAACCGGATGATGTAATAGAGAAGCAGAAAGGCGACACTCAATAAAATATCCCAACTACAAAACTAACCAAAACAAAAAAAAAAGTAACAAACATGAATAAATGACGAAATTAGTGAAATTTGCACTGATTGGAATAATATAAACTTAACATTACTAAATATCTGTTATTCTAATTATCAATTCAACTAACTCTCCATTGGTCGACATGAGTGAAGTTTTTAATTATAATGACAATTATCTTTACCAGTTCAACCAACTTACCATTTGAAGAAATGGTCGACAAGGTCGACATAGTTGGCAATGGTGTTAATATATTCAACTTTTGCTTTGATCAACTCACCAATCCAGTTAACATGGTCGTCGATGACAGCATTCAAAATATACTCGGCTTTTTTTATTTTCATTTATCTTTTATTTCTTTTAATTCTTTTTATTGGTCAGTCTATTAAGATCATGCTGATTTTGACGGACTGATATTTTTGTTAATGGCTAAATAATTCGGGGTGACCGATAATTTACCCCAATCAATTACTATTATATATTTCTACTATTTATTTTCTTTATTTTCTTTATATTTTCCTTTTATATTTTTTGTTTTCCCTTATTTTTATTTTCTTTCTTTTCTTTATTTTATATTTTTATTTGCTATTACGTAAATATGGCTGATAATAACACATAGTATAAAGAAAAAGATTCTTTTAATAGTTTAAATTCATAAAACATTTGAGTCATAAGCTATTTACATATTTTCTGTATTTTCAAACGAATTATTAGTAAACTTTGAGAAAATTTGATTATTTGAAATTCAAAATTTAAAATGAAACATCGTACTTTGTATTTCTTACATTTTAAAATGCTATAGGAAATTAAAGAATTATCTAAATTACAAACTATGAAACTTGCAAAACATTTAATGTAACAAATATGGATAATTTAAATAAAATTTAAAAAATTACACATAATTAAAGATATAAATTTATTTGGGAAAATAATTATGACATTTTAATTATTATTTTTTTCATATAAAGCCAGTTCATACGGAATATTTGGACTAAAATTATGGCTAATAACTTTTGTTTGTAAAATGTGTATTTAAAAGAAAATTTTTACATATTTTTTTTGGCTGGGTTGCACGCAAACTCAAACTGACCTTTAGATTGTTTTAATGTGATGAGCTAAAAAAGATGAAGCATAAAAAATAATTTTGATTTAATACATTTTAACATTAAGAAAACATAGCGTTTATTCCAAACAAGCAGTGCATTGAGTGCAGTATTGAAATTTCACAATAAAAGAAATCAATAATGTTTGCATTCTATAAACAATATTGTTTTTTCTTTTTGATCAAATTACAAACTCAACACTTTAAATAGTTGAAACGTTAAAAATTAAGTAAGTATAGAAAGTTAAAAGACTGTGAAAATTAAAAATCATCATTTTAATCTAGATTTAATATAAAAAATCAAAAAATCGAATTATATTTTCGTACTTTAAATACGCCTATAACTGCAATAAATTATCATAAGTAAGAGATCCCTTATTAAATACTTTTAACAATAATATTTTTGTTTTTTTTTTTTGGTAAGAATATTTTGTATATATATCTCTTTATAATTTGAAATCTTCAATAGAAAATTGACCTTCGGTATCTCTTATCTTTTTTTTGTAATAATTCCTTTTATAACGAGTTTCATTATAAACTTCAGATTCATAAACCAAAAAATGAAACTATCCACAGCTTTTCCACAACCACCAGAAGATTGCCATTTTAAAGGATTATATCCACCAAGAATTTCTTCCGTTCCTTTTACCTTAATAAAGGTAATGGTATTATATTTATCATCACATAATTCATGAAATTTTTTGGGTGTAAATCCATCTCGGCTCCCTCTTAATAATAGTTGAAACTTGTATGGTTCTTTTAAATAAGCAAAATTATTTCTAGCATCCAATTTATCAATCCATCTTGAAATGGTTGAAATAATATTCAAGTTATTAACAATGTTTGAATCAATAATACTCTCAATTCTAATATTTCTAGGTGGTAAAATGTTGTCATTTGGTTCACTATTAGGATCCAAATGAGAATTTAATAAATTTTCATAAAATTGATGTTTTAAGAGTCTTTTATAGGGACGAACTTTTTCCAAAAATTCTTTGGATGATAAAATAAAAAATCTAATTAAAGATAAACAATGTTGTAAAGTATTTTCCATTGTTTTAAAATCATCATCTGACCAAGTATTAGGATCTGGAAGAATTGTGGGATTTTGTGCAAGTCCCATTTTAATACATGTTCCCAAACTTCGATTTCTTTCATTTGTAAATCATCTCTTTTAATAAGTTGTACTAAAGATTTTTCAGGAAGCGACGTAAATATTTTTTCTGGAGAGTTTGCCATAAAATTCGTACAAAATTGTTGAAGTTCTAATAAAGAATTTGACTGAAAACTTGTTCTATGAATAAGTTCAAAATGTTGTTCCATCCATTTAGTGTTATTCTCAATAAAATATTTTTGTAAATAATCAACTAATTCTTGAAGAAGCAACTCTTTCGCAGCGACTAAAATTTTGAGAATTTCTAAAGTGTCCTGATCATTCAATGAAAGAGTACCACCATAGATATACCTATAATACGAAAATTTAAAGTTCGAATTTGAACATTTGAGACTATGATATTTCGTATTTAATTTATTGAATGTATTTAAACTTACTTTAAGATAACTTGGAAAACTTCGGGCGATTTCTTTGATAATTTAATATGAGATAATATATTCTCCTTATTTCGATTTTTGTTAGAAGCCAAAATTCTTCGCAAGTATGGAGAACTGTAACACAAAATGCTCACGTGCGCACGAAGAATTTTTACATAGGATCTTCGCAGACTTTCATCGTCATCTAATAACTCAATATAATTTTGACTTAATTTTGAAAGAAATTTGACATATTTTAGGCAAAGCTTGATGTGGGAGAAAGAGCATAAAATTATGTTTAAACCATTTTGAATTGATTTGTGATTGACTGGCACAGATTCTTTTCAAATTAAAATAAAGTTTTTAACCACGCCATACTTTGTGGAATTTCATTGGTCATAGTTGATCAAGGTTGATTAGTGCGACATACTGCGCAGTTGACAATAATAAAAAGACTTTTTCCTTATGATAGTACTTGAATACTAATGTTACTAATGTGATTTGCTCTGTATATTCACTATATTGATTGTATCAATTTGATATAATAACGCCTAACCGAACCATTATGGAGAGTCACTCCTTGAACTGACAAATGGATGAACCATTAAGAATGTTACTGCACTCTTTTAATTAATTAATTTCAGATAAAGTTACACTTTCCGATTTTAAGTTTGGTATTTGCTTTGAACTTTAGAAAATTTATTATATTTAAAATGTATGTAATATTAAAACTAAAAATTATGGGAATTTAGGATTATTAACGTGGAATCAGTTTTCTATTTAGTGAAAAATTTAATATGAATCGTAGGCCTTTTATTATTAGTTGTATCGATACTAGTTCTAGTAAAAAAAAAAAATAATTAGTAATCTCGCATAAAAAATCGAGGGATATATGTATAATATGAAATTTTCACAATTTTGTATCTAAAAATTGGAGTATCTTATTTTTATAAATTTTTTATGGGTGATTTATTCAATAAATAATGATAATATAAATACAGTAAACGCTGTATATTATGAAATATATGACCATTAAAATTTAAAATCCAGTTTAATTACATATATATATAAAAAAAATTCGCCAATCCATCAAATTGAAGCAGCAAAAAAAAAAAAAAAAATCATTTTCAGTCACAGCAACATTAAACAGGATTTTAAATTATAATGATAAAAAAAGAAAAAAAAAATATTTAAAATAATATGTATAAGCAATTAAAATTTACTAATTACTAATTTGATATTTGTTCTAAACTTCTCTATTTTTACCTAAAAATACGATTAATGAACATAAAATCTTAATGGTTTAAATTTAAGATTTACCATTTCAATTTAATGATTCTGTTTAATAAATTAAACGATGTTAATATTTTAAATTTAATATTATTTTAAATAATTTATTGAATAATACCTGAAATTTTTTCGCTTATTATATCATCATTTTGTTCATAATAATCATCAGAATTTTTTGGCTCAGGAAGATTATCAAAATTAAGTAATCTACTTGAATAAATGGCTTCTGGATGTGTATTAAATGATAAACTAGTCAAAGATTTATTACTAATTGGTAAATTATCATTAATTTCTTCTTTAATTTCTTTAATTTGTTTTGGTATTTCTGTTAAATTACTCATGTTTATTTCCCACAATTCATCTATAATTTCAATTGTTGTTGGTCGAATTGATGAATTTGCATCTAAGCATCTTTTGATTAAATGTATAATTGGATGAGATACTTCAGTATCAAACCTTGGCCTAAGCCCTTGACAAATTTTAATTGCTAAATTGTTATCATGACTTAAATTATAATACGGAGGTAATCCAGAAATTATTTCATGCATAATTATGCCAAAACTGTAAATATCAGCAGCTTTAGTATAACTCTGCCCTCGTAAAATTTCGGGAGCAATATAAGGTAAAACACCATATATACTATTTTTTGGAATTTCTGATGTACTATTATAATCTGCAGGTTTGCATAATCCTATATCACCTATGAGAATATCTTCATAATTTATTAGTATATTGCCAGTATGTAAATCTTGATGAAATAACTCATTATTATGAATATTGTAAAGTCCAGATGCAATATTATGCAAATAATTAATCTTTACATTCCAACTTAATTCATTATAATTTTTATTTAGATAATCTCGCAAACTTCCACTCTCTGCATAATCCAGGACCATCATATAGTTTTTTGTTTCTGGATCCTGAGTTATTCCATAATACTTAATATAAAAATTTTTTTCATATATTTGTCTATGTGAAGTAATCTACATATAAATATGCAAAATATATTAATAAAAATACACAATCATCAAAAATCTCATTAAACAATAAATTAATAATACCTCTTCCATAAATTCTAGCGTAACATTTCTTGAATTATTTAAACTTTTCAGAGCTACAAACCTATTTTGATCACCCCTTTCCCAATTATTATTATGCCTATTCCACTTGTTCATATATCCATCAATCCAATTTGCTCTATATACCTTTCCAAATCCACCTTCCGCAATATACTTAATATCATAAAATTTATTATAAGGTATCCATTCTAATACATTTTTTACATCTTTATGAGCTGATAGCTGAGTATCTTGAATAAATTTATCAATACCATCATTGCCACTAGTCCAATTGTCAAAATTTTGCTGAAATCGTTTTGAATAGCATATATAATCGCATTCTTTACATTTTTCATTCAAAGCTACCATATAATCTTTTGTTTCCGGATTTTGAGTTATTCCATAAACTTTATTAACCTACAAATATAATATAGTAAAGATTAAAGGCTTACAAAAATTTTTAAAAAATAAACTTATTATACCTTATTTACAAATTCTAATGCAATATCTTTTGGATTATTTAATTTTTTCAGTTCAACAATCATATTTTGATCTTCTCTTTCCCAATCTTGATTATCATGATGCCAATAACTTATACTACCATCAATCCAATTTGCTTTATATTTATCTTCTGTAATACATTCAATATTATAAAATTTATCATAAGATATCCATTCTAATACATTTTCCATATCATAATGAGCTGAACACTGAGTATCTTGAATAAATTTATCAATATCATGATTACCACTAGTCCAATTTATGAAATTTTGTTGAAAACGTATTGTATAACATATATCATTACATTTTTTACATTTTTCATTCAAAACCATCATATAATTTTTTGTTTCTGGATCCTGGGTTATTCCGTAAAATACATGATCTATTTTAATCTATAATATATTAACAAAAAAAAAATTGAATATTTATCATATTATCAAAAATTTTAAATAAAAAATCGAATAATTATACCTCATTCATAAATTCTAATGTAATATTTTTTATATTATTTAATATTTTCAATTCCACAATCATATTTTGACTTACTCGTGTCCAATTTTGATTATTACTATCCCAATCCCACATATATCCATCAATCCAATTTGCTTGATACCTGTTTTCTGTAATGCATTTAATATTGTAAAATTTATTATAAGGTATCCATTCTAATGCTTTTTTATTATCTTCATGAGTCGATAGCTGAGTATCTTGAATAAATTTATCAATATCATCATTGCCACTAGTCCAATTTATGAAATTTTGTTGAAAAAGTATTGTATAGCATGTATTATTACATTTTTTACATTTATCTCCTAAAACCATTATATAGTCTTTTGTTTCTGGATCCTGAGTTATACCATAAAATATATAATCTATTTTAATCTATAAATATAATATATTAGCAAAAAAATTGAATATTTATCAAAAATTTTTAATAAAAAATAAACTTATTATACCTTATTCGCAAGTTCTAACATGTTATTTTTTAGATTATTTAATATTTTTAATTTCACAATCATATTTTTACCTTTTCTTTCCCAATTTTGATTTATATGGTCCCAATCAAATATATTTCCATCAATCCAATTTGCTCTATACTTGTCTTCTTCAATACTTTCAATATTATAAAATTTATCGTAAAGTATCCATTCTAACGCATTTTTTGTATTTTTATGAGTAGATAGCTGAGTATCTTGAATAAATTTATCAATATCATGATTACCACTAGTCCAATTTAAAAAATTTTGTTGAAAAAGTTTTGCATAACATGTATAATTACATTTCTTGCATCTTTCATTTACAACCATCATATAAATTTTTGTTTCTGGATTCTGAGTTATTCCATAAAATGAATAATTTATTTTTGTCTGCAAAATAAAATATATTAGTAAGAAATTAAAGATATACTAAAATAGTAATAAAAATAAATTTTTCTTACCTCATTCATGAATTCTAATGTAATTTCTTTTGAATTATTTAATCTTTTTAATTCTACAATCATATTTTGACAAATTCTTCTCCAATTTTGATTATCATCATCCCAATAACTTATATATCCATCAATCCAATTTGCATTATATTTGTTTTCCGTAATATATTTAATATTATAAAGTTTATCATAAGGTATCCATTCTAATGCATTTCTTATATAATCATTAGTATGTTCTAATAATTGAGTATCATGAATAAATTTATCAATATCATCATTGCCACTGGTCCAATTGTTGAAATATTGTTGAAAATACATTGCATAACATGTATAATTACATTGTTTACATTTATTTCTCAAAACCATTATATAATCTTTTGTTTCCGGATTCTGAGTTATTCCATAAAATACATAATCTATTTTTGTCTGCAAAATAAAATATATTTAGTAAGAATCTAAAGATATACTAAAAATGGTAATAAAAATAAATTTATCTTACCTCATTCATGAACTCTAGTGTAATTTCTTTTGAATTATTTAATCTTTTCAATTCCACAATCATATTTTGACTTTTTCTTTCCCAATTTTGAATATTATCATTCCAATAAATTATATTTCCATCAACCCAATTTGCTTTATACCTGTCATCTGCAATATTCTTGACATTATAAAATCTATCATAAGATATCCATTCTAATGCTTCTTCTGGACCATCATGAGCTGATAGCTGAATATTCCGAATAAGTTTATCAATATCATCATTGCCACTGGTCCAATTGTTGAAATTTTGTTGAAATTGTTTTGCAAAACATGATGTATTATTGCATTTTTTACATTCACCACTCAATACCATTATATAATTTAATGTTTCTGGATCTCGAGTTATTCCATAAACTCTATTAATCTACAGATATATAGTAATATATTAGAAAAAAAAAGAAAATTTATCAAAAAATTTTAATAAGAAATAAATTTATCATACCTCATCCACCAATTCTAATGTAATACTTTTTGGATTATTTAATAATTTCAGTTCTACAATCATATTTTGATTTATTCTTTTCCAATAACCACTCCAATAACTTAAATAACTTATATTTCCGTCAATCCAATTTGCTTTATACCTGCCTTCTGTAATATTCTTGATATTATAAAACCTATCGTAAGGTATCCATTCTAATACTTTACTTAGATTTTCATGAGTTGATAGTTGAGTATCTTGAATAAATTCATCTATATCATCGTTTCCACTAGTCCAATTTTTGAAATTTTGTTGAAAATGTATTGTGTAACATATATAATTGCATTTTTTACATATCTTATATGATAACTTAATTACTTTATTTTTATCCATTGAGATTTTTTCAAACTCTATAAAAAATTTTATCCGTTATTTCTGTAAAAACTCCGTAAAAATAAGCCTTTCACGGATCTATTCACGGAAAATGTAAATAATTTGATAAATTCCGCGATACTATGAGCCTTTTACGGAAAAAAGATGAAATATAAAAAACGGATTGATTTTTTTTATAGGGAAATTATAATCGAATTCAGATTAAAATAATTAAGGAATAAAAAAAAAAGTAACCGAAAAAAATTATTTCAGCCTTAGTGGCAGTGTTTTTAAAAAAAAAGTGCATATGCAAATAATTACGTATTCTGTGTCAATATCATTGTACCACTGACATGATTTTGATGTCATTCGGGTGATTATAATTTGATGATTACCCGAATTGTGTTTTACTTGTTGTTACACAAAATATTTAAAATTAATATTTAAATAAAGTAGTTTATTAATTATTTATTAATTTATTTATTTTATAAAACTACAAGGATTGAGATATATTTTTCAATTAATATACTTCTTGTAACATAATAACATAAATCTCTCTTCGTAATATGCAGTAATTTCCTAAAAGAATTTTTTTTTTTTTTTTTTTGTTAGTAACGCATTTCTTTATTTATCATTGTTCCAAACGGACAATAAATAAAAGGTCAGAAATATATAGTAATATACAAGTACAATTAAACTAAAAAACAAAACACAGAAAATGAAAAACTAGCCTTTGTAAATCATTATCGTGTTCGTAGAATTGAATGTACATGATTTACACAATCAGTTTTGAATATTATGTGAGCATATTACTTTTTATATTTGAATATTGATATTAAAATTTCGGAATTATTCCCATTTTTTAGGTGAACAGTTATTGATTCTTATAATTAATAGTTCTTTATTCTCGAATAAGAGTGTTCTCGAGCGCAAATTGATAGACTGATGAGTGGTCTAATTAGTCAAAATAATTTGATGAACAAGCAATCTAAAAACCACATCTTCAATCGCTCATCTGATCCAAGCTAGCGAAGATCGTTGGTTAACATCGATTATATTGCCACGGAGATTTCACGTAAACAGGATCCCGAAATATATATAAAAAGTCCAAAAAATTTTTACTACGCATTTTTTCAGGGCCGGAATTATGATAATTTCGGTCGGTATCCAAAAAAGGCAATAGTTTCTGTCAGGAATTATCTATAAAGGAAAAGGATTTTCGTATTTACGCAAACCATAATTCTGGTCACGCGGCCCAGACATATTCCATACCCCTAATTTTAAAAACCGAATTTTTATTAATTTTTACTTTATTTATATACTTAATTTTCTCAAAAGCTTTTTATAATATTAACTTTATCCGGTTCCAACTTTTATGTTAATCATTTCTAATATTACTTATATTTTTATAAAAAATTTTAAGTTTTTTTTCTATTTTTATATTATTTCTATAAAAAAAAAGAAAAAATTTTCAAATTCGATGCAATCTTGAAGCGATATATCATGAATTCGTTATACTGAGGGCAGAATGTATATTCATTTCGGTAAGTGGATAATTATTACAAGGCACGAAGTATAATATATTTTTTTTTTTATCATACGTTACACATTTTTGTGATATTGGCGAAACTGCGGTATTATAATTTACGGATAAAACAACATTTAAAATACAGTAGATTATTTTCATAGGTAAACAAATTAAACTTTACTTGATCAAAAGGACACCAATTTTACAAAATTAATTTACAAGGTTTGTAAGGTCTGATTCGAGATTCTACTCCCCTACGAAAACCGGAATATGACCATTTACCCTTTGTCCAGTTAAACATCGAAATCTTCTAGATATTTCTTTAAGCACTAAACATCGGATAAACGAGTAAACAATGGTAATTAAATTGCGAAAACTGTGATCGCCCCATTGACCAATTTATAATGAAGTTTCTCAAAAAAAAGAAGAAAAACCCCTTTAATTTATCTTATCTAGTTGGCTTTTTTGTGTAGGATGGGTCACTTATAAATTATTTATATGGCTATTTTATGTTTCTCTTTTGTAAAGAATTGGCCCGCCATCTGAAACATATTTTTTTGGAAATTTTAAGTCGTTTTTGACAGAATAGGTATATTATCTTTATTTTATTTAGTATTTATCAACACATGTACTATCCTTTATATACTGTGTATATATATATACCATATCTTAAGTAGATACAAAAATATGGAGTATTGTAAAATTCAATGAATCCACTTAAAATCCGCATGGAGAAATACGTGGAAATCTGAATAGATATTTTAAAAATACCCTGTGTGGTATTTTCGGCGTAAGATTCACAAAATTCGATGTAAATTCGCGTAGGACATCATATCATTCATATAGGAATGTGTGGGATTCCACATATTTCTGAACTAATCCATGTGGAATTACGTGAACTGATCTACCTAAAATTTCATGATGTTATTGATGTAATCGGCCAATTATTTTTGTCGCAGATACAAAAATAATCCAAGATATCACATTATATCATGCTTATGATTATATTAAACCCCCTGAAATGTGGGACGATATGTTTTAATTGTCGGTAGAAGTCTTGTACTTGCGGAAAGTGAAGAGCAAAAGACAGAGAAAAATGTTGAATCCAGCTTTCACTCATAACAATATCAAAGTAATTATACTTTAATAGTATTAGAAAATAAAATAAATAATTAAATTAAATTAATATAACAAATTAATTTCAATCTAGGAAATGGTTCCAACATTTATTCGAGTGGCTTTTACTTTAAAAGAGTTATTAGAAGATAAATTAAACCAAGGAGAATCTAACATCAATCTTACTCCCTATATCTCAAAAGCTACTTTAGATGTCATTGGCTTAGTTGGTGAGAAAAAGATAAATTTTATCAAAAATTAATGCTTTCCAAGTATAGTTGCTGCAGTTGCGACAACTTTGGCATTAATAATTTATACTACATATGATTTTTACATCAAAATATTGTAGTACATTCTATTCTGTATATATTTTCGCAGACGTTCCAGATATTAATGGTACTAGACGTTTAATAATTTCTATTTATTTACTTAGGATTTAATTATGAATTTAATTCGTTAACAACTTCAAACGAATTAGCAGAAGCCTATAATTTTCTTTTTAATGGTCCAAACCCTGTCTTACGCTTTGTCATCAGCGTTTTATCGAATTATATCCCATTTTTGAGAGATATTCCGATATCTATGAATAAGAATTTTAAAAATGCGTGTGCAATTATTAGGCGAGTATCAAAGAAATTGATGGATGAAAAATATAATGAAGCGAAAAATGGAGAATTGAAAAGCAAGGACCTTCTATCTTTGTTAATTAATATTAATAAAACATTACCCGTTGAAGAGAAAATGACTGATGAAGAATTACAATATCAGGTAATTAAAAAGCCGGGAGGAAATTAACCGGCGGGCAGAATTACATAATTTCAAGTCAAACCATTACCAGCATTAACATTAATTCCTTACCGGTTATGTCAATCATTTTTTAAAAATGTTCACACATTATTATTACTTCAGGTTATGACATTTCTAATAGCAGGCCATGAAACCACGAGTGCTTCGACTTTGTGGGCTTTGCTTTTACTTGCACAACATCCACATGAGCAAGACTTATTGCGTGAAGAATTAGTTAAAGCTTTTCCTGATAAATCAAAATTCAACCCTACATATGATGAAATTAATTCTTTGGAGTATTTGAATTGCACAATTAAAGAAATTTTAAGAATAAATTCTCCTGGTATAATTTTTTTTTATATTAATTATATTAATTTAAAATATTTATAAAATCATTTCAGTTATTAACTTGGTAATTTTTTATTTTAGCGCCAATAATTGGTCGGGCTAATGTTAAAGATGTGGTTTTAGGAGAATATTTAATTCCAAAGGTATGTTTATTATTTTATACAGTATATATATCTAAAATTTTTCAAAATAATTTATTATTTATTGTTATTATTAAAAATAGAATACTACAATAATGATGGCCCTTTCAGCACTTCATAAATCACCTGAAATCTGGGGCCCAACAGCCAATGATTTTGATCCAAAAAGGTGGTTAGATCCTTCATTAACTAAAAATGTGTCAAATCTAAATTATTTACCTTTCCTCGCCGGTACAAGATCTTGTATAGGAAATAAATTAGCTTTAACTGAATTTAAGATATTATTAAGTATGTTAATTAGGAATTTTGTTTTTCAACCAATTGAGGGTTTTAAATTTAATAAGAGAACTATAGGTGTTAGTAAGCCTAGTCCATATCTTGGATTAATTGTTTCTAAAGTTGAAGGTTAAGAAGAATTTATTTATAATTTATATCTTTTTATTATTCTCATACTTTAAATATATACATTTATTTTATTAATTGTGTATAAATTGATATATGCATAAAGTTGTTTATCTTAATAAATCTATTTTTTTGATGGTATTCATGTAAGTCGCCTATCTATAAAAAAATAATTATAATACTTGGTAAAATGTGTGAAATAGAAAACAGTTTTTTTTTTAAAGCGTTACCCCGTCCTTCAAATTTACCTCAGGAGATCGTGAGCGTAAAGAATCATCGCCGGGTAAATCTAGTTTAAGTTAAATATTTTACTTTTTTTTTCTACTCGTATGGTTAAAACTTTTTTTTTTTATCAGTAGGCAAGATTTTTTATCCAATTGAAGAAAGTATCGTCCTTTTTCTCGCATTTGTTGTACTCGTATGGTTAAAACTTTTTTTTTTATCAGTAGGCAAGGTTTTTTATCCAATTGAAGAAAGTATCGTCCTTTTTCTCGCATTTGTTGTACTCGTATGNAATTAAATTAAATTAATATAACAAATTAATTTCAATCTAGGAAATGGTTCCAACATTTATTCGAGTGGCTTTTACTTTAAAAGAGTTATTAGAAGATAAATTAAACCAAGGAGAATCTAAAATCAATCTTACTCCCTATATCATTAGCGTCAGTAGTATAAATATTCGTTTATATTAAAGAAAATGGTTTATTGGACTTATAAATTATTATCCTAATTTTTATGATTTATATATCAATGTGATATTCTAATTGCTAATAAACTGTTAAGTAAACTTTACAACAAATGCGAGAAAAAGGACGATACTTTCTTCAATTGGATAAAAAACCTTGCCTACTGATAAAAAAAAAAGTTTTAACCATACGAGTACAACAAATGCGAGAAAAAGGACGATACTTTCTTCAATTGGATAAAAAACCTTGCCTACTGATAA
>QZLH01000074.1:22691-35589 GCA_003833135.1 Oehlia diaphana | reverse complement strand
CGAATAAATGTTGGAACCATTTCCTAGATTGAAATTAATTTGTTATATTAATTTAATTTAATTATTTATTTTATTTTCTAATACTATTAAAGTATAATTACTTTGATGTTGTTATGAGTGAAAGCTGGATTCATCATTTTTCTCTGTCTTTTATGTTCTTCACCTTCCGCAAGTACAAGACCTCTTCCAGCAATTAAAATAGCATCAGCCAAAAAATTAGGAGGTTTAATATAATCATAAACATGATTTAATGTCATATCTTGGATTATTTTTGTATCTGCGACAAAAATAGCTGGCCGATTAAATACTCCATTGAATTTTACAATATTCCCATATTTTTGTATCCAATCAACATGTACGTCCTACATATATATATATATTCAAAAGATAGTACATGAGTCCATAAAATACTAATTAAAATACTAATAAATAACATTACCTCTTCTGTCAAAAGTGATTTAAAATTCCCAAGAAATATACTATCAGGTGGTGGGCCAGGAACTTTTCCCAAAGGAGAAACATAAAATGGCCAAATAAATAATTTATAAATGGCCCATCCTATAACTCCTAACACAAAAAAGCCAACTAATGAAGATAAATTAAGCATTTTTTTTTTTTTACTTTTTTTTTTGGAAGGAAATTTGGTCTTTGGTCATAAATTTTATAGATGTTGTCTCGGTTTCGGTAATTGATTTACCCGTTGTTTACCCGTTGTTTAGTTCTTTAAGGAAAAATCAAAAATTTTCCAATGGGTTTTTATTGGGCAAAAGAGAAATGATCGTCATTTGTTTACTGTAACTGTATATTAACATAAGCAAACGCATTTGATTTAAAGAATGGAAAAATAAAATTAAAAAATTTTATTAAAAGAATAAGTTAGTACTTGTAAAAATAGATGTCCCCTTGATCAAATAAAGTAAATAAATTAATTCAAATCTCACAAATCGGACTCTATAAATAATGTTGATCTATGTTTATATATTCCATGTTTTTTTTAAATTTTACTATTTTGCCGATCATCTCCGCAATTTCACGGAGTGTTTCGGAAGTATTTGATTAACACATAATGACTTAATTTTTATTCATTTTGACTAATTAATATTGAATCGGAAATTACGATTTTTTAATGCATCAGTTGATCATTTGTTTTTTTGCTTAATTTCACAAATCGTTCATTTTATATAATATATAAAACTTTTAAAATCAAGTGTGAGATCCAGTATATTAATTTTTTCTTTATACAACCGAATTTCTTAAGCTTTACAATCAATTTTACGTTATAAAAAACTTTTTTTGATTTGGCATAGATATATATTATAAAACAGAGGAAATAATATTAGTATTTAGGACGACAAGACTTATTTATTTACTATTTATTATTATTATTGAAATACAGTAATTAAATATGTATTATATCTAAAATTTCATGCCTAACGTTTATTTTCTTGAATAAGGGGTTATTTATGATTATTTTTTACAATAATCAGGGCGTCCGCGGCATTACGAATACTTAAAAAAAATTTCACCTTAAATTGCGAGTTGGGTGGATTGAACACCCGGCCTTCAGATTACGAATTTAACTTCAGTCTGACGCTCTCCCAACTGAGCTAAACTCGCGAATATCGAAGGGAGACGAATTTTTCTAAATCATAATATTAATTACGGTTTATTTGCAAAAAAAATTACGAAATTTGATTGCTCTTTCTCATATTTTACATTTCCAGATATAATATACTTTCTCAAAAAATTAATTTTTCTTGAATAATTTGTAACCGAAACATTAATCCTATAATGAATTATAATTTTAATTTTAATAATATAATTTTCAATCACTTTATCGATATTGATGACTTAGATAAGACAAATTTATCGAATCGATGACGTAAATAATATTCTCTAACATCGTATTTAATAAAGGTAGTTCATGGTTTCTCTTTGATAATGCCAGGCGGCATTATGTAATTCCAGTCCAGAAGAGATGAGTAGTAAATTATTGCCGATCTCTAGTTACCGGTGTCCGCTCAAGAAATCTAAAGACGCATTTCTATTATTATTACTACAAATAAATTGCGTAATAATTTACTTATCGTTTCGACACGCTTAATTTATTTGTTGGCGTAAATCAATTTGCATATTTATTTTCTCAAAATTTAAATCGTCAAAATATATGGATTGCTTTTTAATTTAAACACTTTAGAAAAATCTAAATTTAATATACTTGAATAATATTACATCTAAAATCTAACATAAATTGTCAATTTAAATTTAAAAAAAATTAATAATATTTAATAGTATACAAACAAAAGACAATAAAAGATTAAAACTAATATGTATTCCAATATTAATATCTGGAGGAGTATAACTTTGTTTAACGTCGTACCTAAAATTAATAAAATTTCATTAAAATAAATTAATAAAGTAATTTATTATTAAATAATATACTAATAAATTTACCCTAAAACTCCCAAGAATCGTCTCAAATTAGGTCCTATAGGACCAGTTGTATTAGTACTACCAGTTTTTTCCATCTTATCATCAAGAGTATCTCCGCTAGTATAACTATATACCATCAAAAAATCACTAGTATTATAATAAGTTTGATTGTCTACATGTCCAATACTTGAACCATTATTAAAAGCGATACTAGTCTCTAATAAGAGGATATCATTTTGACCGGGAGTTAATTGATTAATGGGTTGTATATTAGATGTAAGTAGAAGACCCATTTTACCATGCATACTAGCACTCTTATACACATCTTGAGCTATTAAAAATTGTGGCGAATTCGAAAACGAATTAATAAAATCTTGTTCAGAATGTGCTGTTAAGTTAAATTGAAATTGATTTAATTCGTCGGTTATAGATGAAAGAGATTTTCCGCTTTGTGTTAGTACTATAAATTTATCAAATATGTTTTCAACGAATAGAGGTTGTGAAGGTGAATCTCCAAAATCAGGTATTAATGCTGTTTTTAAAGGATAATCATCCCATGAATTTGTAAATCCTAATCCATGAATTAATTCATGAATTACAACGGACAACAAATCCCTATATCCTACTGGCATAGGCAGTGGATCTCCTCTAAACCAAAAATCCTTTTGTGAATTAATAATTAACTTAATATCATCACCTGGTACATATTTTGAATGAATTTGTTTATACAGTGCTAATGGGAGTGATCTCATTTTACCATCCGTATCATTAAATTTAATCATTAATGGGGATGCGGTTGCTATTATATTATGATTATCATTAACATCACATTTTCGTTCTTTACATAAATCTAAAAAACCTGCATCAATTTTTATTGAAAGTTTGAAATTCAATGTCGCTGTTATATATTTTCCCGCTAAATTGATTACGTTTTTTACTTTATCACATTTTATTTTATCACTTGTACATTGAAATTTAGTTATGATAAACCAGTTTGTTGGTGATGGATTTTGTGATAACGTCGTTCGTGTTAAACATAATAATGTTAGAATTATGAAAAAAATTATTGTTAAAACCTTCATTTTTGTTAAAAAATTAATTTTCAAAAAAAAAAAAAAAAAAAATTTCTTTATAATACTACCTTTTGAATGATTTTTCTTTTATATAAAAAAAAGATGATCCGTACGCATCATGCATGATACAAAATCTAGGCTGACATACATAAAATATGATGATATAATATATTGATAATTATGATTTCAATATCGAGTTAGAATTATAATTTTGGCCAATGTTTAACAAAGTTTATTGTCAATTCAAAGAACACTTAAAAAAATTCCATAGAAAAAAATATATCAATAAACAAAGATATTATTTTCTTTCGTTATATATTTTGATATGCCTAATGCTTGAAAAAAGTAAATGTTCTTAACCAATTTGGATGGATGTAGCGCCAAAGAATATTACCCTAAGTGTGATACAAGGACCACATTTGAAATTTCCTTTTGTAATCATTTAAATAAAAAACTTATGAAATCTAATTTCATTCTGCACTACAAAAAAAGGACTATAGTGTTGAATAACTTATTTATTTCAGAAAACATAAATGAAACGTTCCGAAATATGATTCTTTCTCGTTTTTTTCACATGGAATTTCATACATGACGTTGGCATATATAAAATACATGTAATACATGTAGTGTTGCGGCAGTTTTGGAAGATTCTCAAAGAATATTTAAAAAGTTCAATAGAAATAAATTCAAGAAAAAATCCGTAAATAATACTAATTTTACGTATGTAAAATGACTACGTTCAATGTAATTATAATAATTTAAAATCGGAAAAAAAAACTGCGTCTGCAATTGTGACGTCACTAGCTTAGTAATTAACGCCTAATAATTGATTTGGCTCTTTTTTTGTAAATTTATTTAAAATAAATTTTATTAAACATAAAAATCGGATATTTCACAGAAAAGAATCGTATAATTTTAATCCCGTGACCAAAAATTCAAAATTATCAATATTTCATTATTTTCATTATTGGTATCTAACCTTTTTTTTTCATCATTATTAAATAATAATCAAAGAGAATGATTTTCGTCAAATTTATAAATAATGATTAAAATTCTTCAAGAGGTATTCTTGATCTTACATAAAATATATGATATTAAGATACCATTATTTGAATATTTTATACAAGCCTCTAATGTCTCATTTTCGTTCAAAAAATTCTCTCCGCATAAATTCTAACGTTTTCTAAATTCTGACAATTATTAAAAATTAATATTTCAATTTATTATTTTTAATTCTAGTGAAAAGTTTTCACAAAATTTTGCTATTGCATAAATTTAATAATATTCCATCATCACTTTAATATAAGATTCTTTAAATTTTTTCCATTAAAAAATTTTCATCAAATTAAATAGTAAAAAATTGAATTTTTAATACTTTGTAATTTTGGAAAAGTAATATCTTAACTCAATAAAATAGTCATAATTATCATTAATAATAAATTTAAAAGTTTTTATAAATTTATAATTTAGAGATAGGTAACAAAAGGATAAGATCACGGTCTTGGATCTTTGTGTAGCTAATTTTCTCTTTTTCCACAAATTTAGTAATTTACAATGAATCCGCCAGTATCCATTCAGCACCTGCCGTTTTTAGTAGGTCCCCGCTGTTTTGGCAGGTCCCGTTAATAGTTGATTATTACACAAGCAGGTCAGCAAAAATATTTCCTTTTCAACAACATTTGAAATAGAAAATATAAATTTAGTAAATTTAAATAAATTGCCAAATTCTTGGCAATATCGATTGTAGGATAAATTCAATTTTATTATTACCGAATTAAAAACTAACATTGATAAATACAGTACAATAAATGCATCATTATAAGCTTTTTATTTTTTTGTTTGAAAAATATGTACTACTTTTATCTTTTTTTAATTTAAAACAGAAATTTACAAATATTTCTAAAGATTTGCCTAATTTTCCGATATATTACTACAAAAAGTATTCAATTATGAATTTTAAGCAACAAGGAAAATTTATTTTAAACCTTTTTTTTCAAAAAAAAAAATATATATATAATATAATTATTGCATCTACGTGAAAAAAAAAAATTTTGTTTAAAATTGCAACATTTTTCGAAGTTTTAATTTTAAATATATACTCTACCCCAAAAACTTATTTATGTTTCCCATGGAAGGATTGATCGGTTAAATTCTATGCTTAAAGAAAAGCCAGCAAATTCACCTCGTCCAAGATCCACACAAAAAGTTACATTAAAAAAAAAAAATTTTTTTGAAAAGTTTTGAATACTTCTCATTGAATCTTATTGATCCAAGTAGTCATCGATATCTAAAAAAGTAAAAAGAAAAAGCATACTCCTCCCTTTCCGCGTATCCTCATTATAATATACCCAAGTATAATGTGTGATTTTTTAATTCCGGTAGAATTAGGCTAATTCCACCCAATTCTTCCATGTTCCATACAAAATATCCCCTCAAGTATAATTCAATTTTTTTAAAATTGATTTATACCCGGAGTATTTAAGTCAGTGCTATACGATATTTCTTTATGGATTTCATTTTCAATTTCGGTCACGTTATCCTAAAATAAAGTAAAAGCAATCTTAAAAAAGATGGTTTATTTAAGTGCGCGACAAGTAAAGGCGAGATTTGATAATTGCTACCCATGCAATGCCTAAAAGCTCTTGCGCATCTGCACTCTACCAATTCGGGTACAAGTCCTTGTATATCGTTCGCTTTCTTAATACGATTCAATAGCTTCTCTTTGATTTCAATTTTAATGCTCTTATTTGATTAAAATATTTATCTGTAGGGCTCCGGAGACTTGAAAAAAAAGAAGAAATTTCAGCACGTTCCTCTAACGTAATTAAACATATTTTCCCCAATATATCTTCCAGGCTCGTCCAGAGTCTGGAGACTTACAAAAAAGAAAGAAATCCAGCGTTACTAAAAAAAAAAAAAAAAAAAAAATTAAAAATTTTATTTAAAAAAAAAAAAAAAAAACCGGTTTAAAAAACCAAAAAAAAAAAAAAAAATCACCTTTATAAAAAAAAAAAAAAAAAAAAAATTTAAAATTTTATTTATAATAAAATAAAATATACCGGTTTAAAAAGCCACAAAAAATAAAATGAAGATTATCAATTGGAACGATCATGTAAAAATGCCAATTGTTTTTAAGACAATAATTTTTCATAAAAAAAATATTATTATATTGATTCATTTGGAAGACAAGCCATTAAATAACACATCAAATGCGGTTAATAATAAGCATGAACTCAAAATGCAATTAAGTTTGTGTGTTACAAAAGTCATGTGTGGGTTACCTATTATGGATTAGTTACATTTAATTCAGGCTGAGGTATTGGATAAATAAAATCGTATCGATAAATAATATTTTCAAATTCTATAAATGTAGACTATTTGACAAGTGCAAATAGAATATATATTACATTCTTTTTTTAGTTTATTTATTCCAAAATTTTGGATTTTATTCAACGTGAAGTTGATTTCATGTCGATATAATGGAATAACAATATTTGAGTCGGGTAATATTAATGCAAAATTTAATGATTATTTCTTTTATTCACTAAAAATTATTAATTAAAATGACAGAAAGAAATTAATAACTGGACAACATATTATTTGTATTTGAAAGGAAACTATAGATAATTCTTAGATAATTGGCTCCGCGACCCGTGATCTCTTTGGGTGTCGATCCACGAATAGTTTTACTGCGGAATCAGCTATTTTATAATGCGAAAACGCCTTAATATTAATTGATGAATAGGATAATAATTAATCGATAAAATTATTAGAATTATAAATTGAATTATTAGTATTAACTTTCATGACCATATTTAGTGCTTTAAAAACGCAATTACCAAGCTGAATTCCCCTCGCGCCAAGATTTCGGGTGAGCGAATCATTCCTCTAAACGAGTTATTACTCACCAATTTCTAAAACCTGTATAAAAGTACCAAGTACCGTAAACTCATACAACAGTGAATATGGTATATATATAATAATATTTTTATTATAAATAATTCAAATAATACAAATAATAAAAAAAATAAACCTTTAATTGTAATCTTCATAATATGTGACTTCAAATTTGTTAACAATACCTAATTTAATATATCTTTTAATAATTTCCATATTCTTCTCATCTGTATCCAAGCTAAAGCTAAATGAATCATCTTTAACAATAAGAAAAGAGATTGATTTTTGTTTACGATTTATCCAATTTGAAAAAAAGGATTCTAATTCATCCGGTAACAATTCTGATTGGGTATAATATTGATGATATAATATTATTTCATAAAGATTTTCATGTGAGTATTTCACAATTGATTCTAATGCCTCTTTTTCACTCAAATATTCACCTCCACACCATATTTTAATACTTTCCAAGTAAACACAACTTTTTAATATCATTTGTAGCGTCTCAATTTCATCATTTTTAAATCCGGTGGAAAGTTTTCTAAGTTTTGGACAAAATTTTGCTATGACTAAATTTAAAGAATTATCACTATAATTTCCTTCACCATCACCTATATAAAATTCCTTTAAATTATTACCGTTATTTTTTAAGAAAGTTATTAATAATTCATAACTTACGAATATAAATGGAATTTTTAAAATTTGTAAATTTGGAAAAGTAACATGTTGTAATCTTTCAAAATCTTCAAAATCATCACTATCAAATGATAATTCAAGTTCTTGTAAATTTTTAAATTCAGCGACAAATAATAATGATACGTCATAATTTCCACTCAGAGTAAGTTTAATTAAAGTATCATGATGTTTACTTGTTAATAAAGGAATTATATCATTCACTTTATTATCACCAGCTTGTTGTTCTAAACTCAAACATTTTAAATTCTTTTGAACTGAGATTAAATTTGATAATCCATCAGAATTAATTTTCCCAAACGTTATATTGAGTGATTGTATATTATGACAAATTTGTGATAATTGATAAAAAAATTCGGATGAAATATCTGAACTACAATTTAATTTTGAAAGATTTTTTAAACAATCGTTTGATCCAGGATATGTAGTAAAAATTATTTTTGAAGTATTCTTATAAAATTCTAATTCCATTAAAGAAGGAATTTGTGACATAAATAATTTATATATTTCTTGTGCCACTATTAATGTTTTGCCGTCAAGGTCTCGTGAAATGATATATTTTTTACTTTTAAGAAGTTGTTCAACATTATTATAAATTCTATTAATTGAAAGAATTTTACAAAATGATGCGTAATTAAATGCGGGAAGCTTTGAATTTGAAGTTGAAATAATGATCCCATTATTATATAAAATTTCTTTTGACTCATTTGGAAGACAAGCAATTAGAGTATCATAATTTGAAGTACTATAACCCCTATCAACTCTCCATAATAATTTAACAGAGATTTCGCACCATAAACGATTGACTAATAAACATGAATGTAAGGTGATCTGATCTTCTTCAAAATATTTAAAAATTTCACTTAGACAATCAGCGGGGAGTTGGGCCATTGTTAAATAAATTGTTTAAAAGGATTTTTTTTAACGAATCTCTATGGTGCATTTATTCTGGAGAGTTTTGACTGTACATTAGGTAAAACAAAAAAATGCACCAGTAAGAAAAAAAAAAAAAAAAAAATATGTTTCATTTTTTTCCAGAAATTAAAGTTCATTTACAGCAATTGTGTTACAATCCTAATAATATAATTTTACAAATCGAAATAATTATCCTATCAAAAGTATGAGTAAATATAAACTGTTTATATTAAAGTACTTGAATTTAGCGTTAGCACCTGAATGCTGATCCTTTATATAATAAGTTACGTAAAATTGTTTTTCTATATCTGATTCATCATCATTACTTTTTTTAAACTAGTATAAAAAAAAAAATTTTTTTTTTTCTCTATAAAATATATTATTATAATCTTATTCAGAATTTACATAAAAGGCTAATTCTAAAACTTCATGTTAAAAATATTACTTAGGTAACTTTCAGTTGTGACACTGCATAAATTTCAGCGATGACCTATTTTTTATTTTATGAATAAAGGTCTTTAAATGAACCTTATTTAATTATGTACTGCGTAGCTCAAAAACTTAATCGGCTGAAATAAGTAATGTAACTCTATAAAAATTGAGTATTATACTATTTAGGAAACTAAATAATTCGATTTATAATCTCCTTATTTTTTCTCCTTTAAATAATTCCTAATCAAGTTCATTCATTTTTTTTTTTTTTGTATGAACTAAATAAATATATATTTTTTCATGTGATCAAAATGATCGATCAAATTATTAAAGTAGTACTTGGCGTTGGTGATACGATACTTTACTAACCGGTAATCACTGTACATTTATCCGACAGATAAATATATTATTTCATTGTTTTATAGGTGTAAAATGAGTTTGATACGAAATCCCGTCGAAATCCCGAAGGTACAAAGGTACATTATTCTGACACTCTAAATCCCGAAACGTCAAAATAAGACACTTCATAATCCCGAAATTCAAGAAAAATCTTGAAATTTATTACTGTAATAAAAGAAAGAAAATTATTATTATGGGGTGTCGGGATTGGGATCAATTCGGGATTACAAGTCGGGATTTTGGACGGATCCCGTGTAAATTATATGATGGGTTAGGTTCACTTCCCCGACAATCAATTCACTTCATTCACCGACAGTTACCTTATCCTAACTCTAATTTAACCCTAATTTCCTTACCTAATCCTAAATCTAATCCTAAATTCCCTATCGATGAGATGATCGTCGATGAAATATTTTTCTGCGAAATGACCCTGTCGGTGAGATAATTGTCGGTGAAATGATTGTCAGTGAAATGAACCAGACCTTTTCCACTTCATCGGGATCTCCGAACATCCATAATCTCGATGACACTATATCCTGACAGTTCTAAATTCTGGAAAATAAAAATCTTGACGGTCACAGAATCTCTTTGTTAAGATCCCAAATTTAGAAGTCTGAGACGAAAATAAATTTGTAATATGTATAACCTCTTTAAATTGAAATAAGAGGTTTTTTTTGTTTATGTAATTATTAATATTATTAACACAAAATATATTAACCATTCTTTTTGTGTTACCATAATAGTGCTTCGATCCGGATAAAAACCGTTATCCGGATAAAATAATTATTTTATCCGGATGAAAATAGTATATTAAAATAAAATTCGGGTTAAAACTGATAATTTTTAAATTTCAGTAATATGATCACATTCGTAGCATTAAGAGCTTTCAAATAAGCTATGAATCATAGAGTTCTGATCATTAGTTCCCGAAATACTTTAAATTATCCGAAACTTACAATCCGGATAAAATCCGTCGAAATCCGCGGATTATCAGTTTTATCCGGATATCCGGATAAACCGGACTCGGGATCGACCACAAGCTCACATATCTCACATCATCACATCATTTTAAAAAAATCGATTTTCTGGCTAGTATACTTTACAAAAAAAAAAAAAAAAAAAAAAAAAAAAAAAAAAAAGTATAATACAAAAATACATTAACTGGAATTGAAATTTTACAAATATTTTTGTGAAAATTTAAATATTTTGTGATGGTAAATTTATTAGTGATACAAATGTAAAAAACTAGTTTGCGTATTTTTGGCCTAGTAAATTTGTAATCTTATATACTATATATAATATATTACTGTACGTAGTACTTATTTAGTATTAATTGAAGGAAATTTCTAAAGGTTGAATAGTGAAATTTTGACTACACAGATAAACGGGATCTCGTGATCATAAACCAATAAAATTCAATAAACGTGATACGGTAAATCTTAATTTTGGCCAGAATTATAAAACACTTGATTCTGGCTGAAATCATATATTATATCTTCAAATAAAAATATTAAATATTGAATCCATGATAAAATAATTAATATGAAATTGATGTCTGAAATTTATTGCGTATTTTTGCAGGATTTTCAAACACAGGTGTCAATTATGCGTACTACTCATATAAAAAGTTTTTGTCATAGTAAAAAATTTTACCACCTGACCCCTATATATATATTTGGGTCCTGTTTTGATATTGCATCACATTCCTAGTTAAGTAATCGATATGTCATCGCGTGGTCAATGAATAATTTCTGTCCCTAGTATAACAACTATTGGGAATTTGATCGGATTTTGGTACTGTTAGGATTTTAGTGTCGAGATTATTGACCGCCAAGATTATGGATGCAGGACTCTGTGATAAGCTTATTCAATTTATACCTTGGGCAAAATGTAAATGTAGGTAATCATAAGATTTTTCTTTTTTAGATAATGCCAGACGATTGTGGTTATAGTATATTTTGGGTCCTATGGAAGTGTATAAAATACATATGCGCGCACGTTTTGGTTCAGTGCATTGTTGCTTGTGCGTAAAAATTTTATACATTTTTGAAAAATTTACATGCAAGCTTTTCAAATATGCACCAAATAATTTTCTCTATTTACATTATGATCTCAAATTATTGATACATAACATATAAAAGAACTTAGATTCAATATAAATGTGCGGAATCACCTAATAGGTTATAGAAATGTTTTCATACGATTTACGATGTCAAGTTAATTACTTAATTTAATGTACTGTACTTTACGAAAATTCACTCCTTAATTTTATTACAAAGATATATTTATAAAATAAAAATATTGTAGTAATAACAATTAATACATAATATGTTTTTTGTGATTAAAATTTCAACTATTTTATTATTATAATTTGCCTAAGTGGAAGTTTCTATAGTAAATGGAAATAGTGTAATGAAAGCTTTGTACAATTTGAAGTTAAGCTTATCCTAAACTGCACGTATTTAAATTTTTTAAATGACTGTAATCTCATAAATTTGACTTCGCCTAATATGTTTGACTTTTCCTTGACTTTTGTTGATATGCTAAAATAATCTATACTTTACTAGGAAAATGGAAACTGTCGCATCAATATCAATTGATTATGAAAAATAGCTTAATATAAAAATATGTAGCACCAAATAGAATAAGCAGCGTTAAAAGATCATCAGTATTACAAAAAAAGGAGTTATATAATCACAAAAGGAAGAAGCAAAGGAAGTGACGTTAGTGGATGGAAGGAAAGAAAATTGCATGGGTTAATATAAAATCATATAATATAGTAGAATATCCCTCGCTAATGCTCTGGACAATCAATAAAAAGCCTTTCGCATATATTATCAGTGAAGGAAAACTTTCATCCTTGTTATATTTGCTATTTTGACTGCAGTAAAACTTATGTCTAGTACGAAATAACGATTATTGTCTAGAGCGAAGTGAAGGACTATATACACTACCCTTCCAAAAGTATCCGTTCAACCAATAAAGATCATATTTTATTAATAATAATTAATATTTAGTTGGCCATCCATTGTTTTTAATGCATGCTTCAATTCAAC
>QZLH01000074.1:0-12247 GCA_003833135.1 Oehlia diaphana | reverse complement strand
AAATTCCTATTGCTTCTTTAGATATAAATAATGGTAAAGTTTTTTTTTTTTTTTTTCTAAAATTAAAAATATTGTAATATATTAACATCATTTTTTTTTATTTAGTTACTCAACTACGTAATCTTATAAAATATCCTGCTTTACGTTCTAGATTATTTCCTTTATTGTGTCCTTTATTCAATAATAAGATATGCAACGGATTTTGGGATTCCGTTAAGGGTTGGAAAAAATGTTTAGGTCATTCGAAACAGAATGACAAATTATTAACAAAATGTGGCATCAGCGTCCGAGCTACGAACAAACTTGCATATGTAATTCAGGATGGAGATATCTGGAAGGTTAATTTGGAAAAAATGATATTTTACATAAATTCTTTACCTAATAATAATTCCGATAAAGTTATCAACAAGGAAATGGATAAAACATATAGTCATTTGAATATTTTTTCACTTATTTCTTATAATTCATATATGGATACTATACATAAATTATTTCAAGAAGCTGAATCAGATCCTAAAAAACTCATATTGGAACAAAATTTTTTTAGATGGAATATTAATTATAGGAACTTTACAGATTATAAAGGAATTATATTGCAAGTTATTAAAAAGAATAATATTAATAATAGATGGAATTTAATTTGTACAAGAGATGAAAAGTTTAAAGTGGATTATGAGATTAAACCATTTAAAATAAATTTATTTAATAATAATGAGATCATTTTATTAACAAATGTTGGTCTTCTAATTTACCATTTTAATGAGAATGACAAAACTATTTCTTTAAATTATTATTATTATATGAAATTTAATATGATTGATCATTCACGAGATTTACGAGATTTACGAGATTATAGAAAAGAATTTTCAAAATCTACTTTACCTTTACCAAAATATAATAGTTTTGCAATTTGTGATGGTTGGGCTTCAGTTATTAAAAATAATAAGGAGTATCTCTTGAAATATGGTATTGAATTATTAAATTCTGCAATTAAAGAACGTGATTTAGAATTAGTGGATCAAATTTATAAAATTTGTTTAAATCATTTCGAAGAAGATTTCAGAAATAAGATGTTTTTAAGTATCATTACTTCTACAATGCCATTACTTAATGAATATTTTCCAGAATATATTGAAAAATTTTCGTTAGAAACAACAATGATTATTGATTCACCTTCTTATAATATTAAACATCAAAGCAGTAATTTACATCTTTTTTCTTTTCAATATCCTCATATGGTTAATTTATCTCGATCTATATTATGGTTTAAATATAATGAATTAATGAGAAGTTTACTTGAAAATCATAAGAGAATATCCCTAATACTAGATTCATTTCAATTTTTAATAATAATTTTAACATTTCCCATTTATTTTGTTACATTTTATATATTATCATATTTTAATTTTATTGATGATCTTATAACTTATGGTTCATTTTCAGAATTTTATTTTAAGAATGTTAGATTTTCTTTAAATTATAAAAGAATAACAACAATTACTTTCATTAATCCTTATATTAAATTTGTAAACTATTCAAAACATTATAATTGGTTTACAGAATTAATATTACCTAAACCTAGTCCATTTGTTGAAACAATAAATAGAGATATTTATAGAACATGGAGTGGTGAAGCAATACTTAATTTTAAATGGAATAAATATGGAAAATATTATCATTTAGCAATTTGGGTTGGATATATAATTTTACTTATATGTTTTAATATAGCTGCTAAAATTCCTCAAGAACATGTAGATATTCAAAGGAAACTCTTGATAACTTCGATTACACTTGGATCTATGTATCTTATTTTAGAAATTCGTCAATTTATTTACGATCCTACTAAATGGATACAAGATATTGGAAATATACTTGGTAAATTATTTTAATTTTTTTAAAAGTATTTTAATTTAAGAAATTTATTAATTATTTATTTATTTTAGTTTTATTTGTATATATATTTCCTATTTGCACTTCAATTTGGTGTCTTCACGAAAATGATCATGAAAAGATAATTCCATATATCACTTTTTCATGCTTACTTTTAAATTTAAAATTAATATCATTTTTTAGAATATTTGAAAATTATGATGCTTATTATACAATTGTTGTTAGAATAGCAAAAAGGGTCATGTTTTTTTTTGTATACTTTATAATGATTATTTTAACAAGTTTCGCATTTGCGTTCCATATTCTATTATCACCAAAAATGAATTATTCTTTAGATGAACGTATAATTAATGATGATCCTAATAATCCTTGGAATATGGCTCCCACTTATCAAGTATTTGATAATGAAACTAGCACTGATTCCAATTTGTTTTTTTTACAAAAACCTGATGAGAACACAAATATGTTTACAACTTTCTCTACCTCATTTTTTGCAACTTGTTTATTGCTCACAGGTATATTTTTATTTTATTATTAGTTATTTAATTAGTAACTCTATTAACTTTTTTTAACATATATATATATATGTAGGCGATACGAGTTCTTTTTATAATTGGTCATATGAAGATAATCCTACACTTATGATATTGTTGATTTTGTTCGCATTTATAATGGCTATATATATTCTAAATGTATTCATCACGCTATTTAGTGAGGCAATTTCAGATCATGATGGCTCATTTTTGGTTACAAGAGCAGAGGTATTTATATATACTATATCATATTAATATAAAACTTTTTATATCATTTTTTGCTAAAATTTATGGTAATTTCTTGTAGTATTTGGCCAAAATTGAGTTATTCTATTTATTACCACATCAGAGACGTTGGAAAGAATGGTTTCCAGAAGTAATGTATGTAAAATTTATTATATTTTTAAAATAATTTTTTAAATAATTTTTTTATTTACATATAAATTTTTTTTTTTTTAAAAAAAAAAAAAGATATTATCATGCTAATGTTGATGAGACACGAAAAAAAGTTAGGGAAATGATTGATAATCGTGATTGGAAAACTAATGAATTCCCGGAAATGAAGATAAAATTATTGAAAAAACTTAATATTGATGATTATATCACTAATGAACCTGTTGATGAGTTTACTTTGCGAAAAGTATTAAAAGAAATGAAAAACTAAGTTATAATACAATACTAAAAATTTTTATTTATGTTAATAATTGATCACTGGAATTATAGAGTATTATTTTTTTTTTATATATAAAATAGACCAGTTTGTAATCAATTATTATAAAAATACCAATGTAACAATAAATAAAACTAAATAAAATTAAATTGTATATTATTTCAATAATTAAATATTCGTTATACTAGTGACTAGGTCAATCTGCTCAGGAATCTATTTTCAAATGCTACAAGCAATTATGATAATTATGTTAAAAAAAAATGAGTAAAATCAGGTAATCCTTCCTATTTTGACTATGTTTAGGCAATATGAAGGATATGTCTATTGATTGTCGGTCCGTAATGTATTGGGAAAATAGAAAAAAATATAAAGCATTTCTTTTGTTAAGATTTGAAAAGTGGAGAAAGTATGTTGCGAATTTTTAAATGTGTATATGTTATGGGTCAGATGACGATTTTCGTCAGATGCAGCGACGTGCGTCAATACCTGACGCGCGTCACTTATGATATGAAATTGTTATGATTATGTTATAATTAAATATTGTTTTTTATTAAAATAAATTTACAAAAAATATGTAATTCTACTTCAACTAATGTAAAAGTACTTCATTAAAAAGTACAAGTTTTTTCAAGTAAATCTTATAACATAAATTAAATAGTATGATATTATGTCACATACAAGTTTACTTATGGAATCAAAAGTAGTTTCATTAGTAAAAAATTTATTGTGCGATTCAGGTGACGCACGTCAGGTATCAATCCACTTCTGACGCAAATCGTCATCTGACGCACAACATATATATTGAATTAATTTTTTAAAACCTATTATTTTTTATTATTAAATTACTTTTCGCAACAGATTATTCATTTAATTGAGAACTGAAAACTTTAATTGTTTAATTATAAATTTTTACAAATCGGATGTACAAACGCTTCAAATGTTAAACAAACAATAAATCATCATATCTGAAAAAAAATAAATTATACAGTAAATATATTAAAGAACAGCTTTCTTTTCTTCCATAAAATTCATATAAATTGAAACAATTTTATTTCACGTTAACTCGACAAGAATGAAGTTTCACGTAGTAAGTATTTTATGGAGTTTTTGATATATGATTTTTATTTTTATTTTTATTAAACAGTAATAGTTAGTAGCGAACACAAAAATTTATAAACAATACAAATTGAAAAAGTAAATAAAAAATCGAACTAAACTATCAGAAGAATCTATTTCGACGGTGGGGCAATTAAAAATGAAACTATTAAAAACATAACCAACTACGCTTAAAAACCATTTCTTTAATTAACCCACTACCTCCCATACACTAGCCTAAGCTTGGTAAGTTGAAGCTTGCCCTGCAGAAGAAAGTAAAATAAACCCTATAAAATTATATGAGTCTATCACTAAAATCTACGTTGGCGCTACGAAGTAAGATTAGTATAGAATTCTATAATATTTTTACCAAAGTGGAGTTTTTGATATATGATGACGATCATTAGACTTTTACGTAAATATTCGTGTGACAAACAGAATTGTCGCTCCGAAAATCATATAATGAAATTCTTTTATTCTTTTTGAATGTTCAAAAATATTTTCAGGAGGTTTACTAGAGTTAATAAATGAAATTATACAATATTTCCATTTGTCGCATTATTTAGTGAGCTAAATAATCAGAATATTAATTTATTATGAAAAAATTAAACAGTATTACAAATTTTTCTTACTAGCGATTTTTTTTTTCTAAAAGATAAAGTAGATGAATATAAATTATATGATATTTAAAGTTTTAGATTACTTAAATATTGATGTTAAGAAATTTATTTATGATCTAAATTGTATAACAAGTTTATTTAAGTTTCATTTTTTTTCTCCTAAATTTGAATCTTTTTAAATTTTTTTGTTGATAGGTAATAAAAATTTGTTAACTTTTACCCATTCCTTTATTCATATATTTTTTGATTAAAGTCATAAAAGAGTGCATTATATTGCATTATATTGAATATTTTGAATGGCAAGAAGATAATTATTATGTTTATTTTATGCAGCAAAATAGGTTAATGTAGTTTTTAACATACTGATAGTTTTTTTTAGATGAATTATTATTGCGTAAAAAATCTTTGTTATTTTTGACGCATTACGTTATTTAGGTTAAATATCACACATATTAATTTTTATAGGTAAAAATACCTATTGTTTTATACTATGCTTTTAATATGGAACATGATCTTGGATGTCTGCATAATAATACAGTTATTTCATATGTTTCTAGTATTTCTAACCATTAATAAAATAATATTTTTTTTATATTAAAAGAAAAAGTGATTCTTTTATTTCATTACTTGATAACATTAATTAATTTCGCTATTAAAGGTTTTTCAGTATTATCACTAATATTATATGGTCGGCTGATCACGCCACTGTCCCGTGATAGTGTTATCACCGGGCGTCAGGTGATAACAGAAAAATAAAATAATCAAATTAGTGGTAATTTATGTAGATCAAGTCAATTTATCGGAGAAAATCCAAATTGATGAGCAATTGCGTTGATATCTCAATAAAATTTTTACTATTGCCTCACTTGGCGCTCTATAGTAACCAAAATTATATCAAACACACACAAATAAATTCCCAATCAAAAAGAACTTCCATTAGAACAACCTTCTCGAGAGAAAACCTTATTTTAGGGTCTAAAGGTCTTGATTCTAAACTAAAAAAACTAAAAACTTAAAAAAAAACTTTCAAAAAAAACTATCCTTCCTCTCACATCCATTTGGGGAGATATTTATAATGAAAAATTCAAAGGACAACTTGTCTATGGCAAAATTGACTTTAGACAACTTACACACTTCGTCCAAGTGACAATTTGTAAAAGGTCACTTTGTGATAAGTTGACCAACGCAAATTTGCTTACATAATCATGATTGTCCCTTGGCCAACGCTCTAAAATAACTCTAAACTAATATATCTAATAAAAAATAATAAAAAACAATATACTAATACAATGAAAAAATAAAACAATATAAAAAAAATAATAATATAAATTCTAAAATAAAAATAATAAAAATACAATAAAATAAAAAAAATTATGATCATTTCACTGATCACTTAATAATATATTATGCGCAATGATCATCCAATAATGAAAGTAGGAAACATGACGAGATTGTAAAGAATATGTATAACGAAGATAATATTGCAAATTTAAGGTCTATACTTTATTAAAAGAAATAATAAAATCGTATATTAATAAACAGTACAAATAAAACTCAATTTAAAACACTAGCATATGAAATACAATATTACTGCCTCACTCGGCGATCAATTAATACTGGATTTAAAACTAAGACTGACAAGATTCATCCTTCTAACTCTCGCACTCCTCCTCTTTTTATATCATTCTTTTCATCCTTGTAAGCTACAAAAATTGTAAGTTACAAATTGCAACTCGAATGTGCAGAGGTAACGCACATTTACTACATCTTAATTCTGGTCCGAGATACATAATGTCAGATATGTCACAAAACTCCGGCTGGCATTGTCCAAAAAAGAAAAAATCTACAAATTATTTTGGTCCCATTCTTACGGCAAATTCGGTCTTTGTAGATCATCGATTTTCCATCCAATTGTTGATCCTATTTTCCGACGTCTGTGAAAGATAGGACAACAATGTGAAAGGTAGGACAACAATTATATAACGCCCCATAATTGTCTTTATTCATTTATAGCATCTAGAGATTTGGCGCATCTAAAATGAAATCTGTGGTTATAGATAATATAGATAAAAAGTTCGTAACGTGTTATTCGAAATAAAATTTAGTTAAATTTATTGATTAACTATCTCAGAATAAGTAATGAGTGGATCATTTATTCGATTGTTTAGGCAAATTTTGTTAGATCACATGATCAGTGTAACATTCAGAACATTCTATTTGGAACTTTTCTTCGTTATTTGTTTGTATTCGTTTTTGTAATCAATAATGGTGCAATTTTTGTGTTGCAAATCTGTCGATTGTCAATTATTGTTTAACTTCGTTTTTATAAATGATTATGGTGAAATTTTGTGTTAGTTGCACCAATTAAAATTACATATATTTAAAACCAAGTGTCAGAGCTTCTGTTTCCTTGCTCTGCTTGTCGACATCGTCATCTTCTAACAATGTCGAACGATACAAACAATAACCCAAACTTACTGTACACGGAAAAGGGCCCCTGTCTCAAATCTCAATTTAATGATTTCTTTAAACAATTTCCTCATCATTCTCTTGAATATACTAAATCGATTTTCCCCATAAGAAATTGGATCGGAAGATACAATTTAACATGGCTTTACGGAGATCTCATCGCCGGTTTTACTGTGGGCGCTGTTGTAATTCCTCAAGCAATGGGTTTCGCAAGTATTGTCGGAATACCAGTTGAATACGGTCTTTACTCCTCATTCGTTGGCATGACATTGTATTGTTTATTCGCTACATCCAAGGACATGACGATTGGTCCAACTGCCGTAATGTCGATTATACTTGCTCAAACCATACCACGCGTTAAAGCTGATTATGGTGATACAGATTTTCCATACTTAAGCACGGATATTACCACAACTCTTTGTTTTTTCTCCGGGATCATTTCCTTAGCTATTGGTCTCTTCCGTCTCGGATGGTTATTCAACTTCATTCCTGGTGAGTGTCTCAATTTACGGAAACCAAAGTAACAAACACATCTTGCTCATTTTCACAATGAATCAATTAGGTCCAGTCATTGCGGGCTACATCTCCGCCTCAGTCATAACCATCAGGTAATAATATGCATAGTCAATAATTTATTGTCAAGAAATTTTTAATCTCATTAAATTAAATCTTCAGCATTGGTCAACTTCCGAATCTATTTGGAATTACTGGTGTTGAGACAAGATTAAATCCTCCATATAGGATTCTTATAGATTTTTGCGCAGGGCTACCTAGAACAAAGTCTGATGTTGCAATAGGACTCTTATCGCTAGCATTCCTTTACGCAGTGAAATACGGGTGCGCATATGGTGAAAAACGCTCTACAAAATATAAAAAAGTCTTTTTCTTCTGCAGCATCTTGCGGTACATAATCTGCATCATCGTCACCACTTTTATCTCTTGGTTAATCTTGAGAAATATCACAGACGAAAAACTTTTCCCATTCAGGGTTGTAAAAAAAGTACCCCGCGGGTTAAACCATATTAAAGTTCCCAACTTTGAGTCTCAATTAGTGAATGCTGTATTCAAAAGTATTCATATCATAGTTCTCATTTCACTTCTGGAACACATTTCGATCGCAAAGAGTTTTGGGAGAATTAACGATTACAAAGGTAAGACTTTTAGCTTACTTTTCGACATGAATTTCGATTCTCATCTTTTATATCGATTACGTATTACGTCTTAGTTCAACCGAGCCAAGAGATAATTGCTATTGGTATAACCAATATTATCGGTTGTTTCTTGGGTGCCATTACAGCCACTGGTTCTTTTTCACGTAGCGCCCTCAAATCAAGAGCCGGTGTGCGTACGCCACTTTCCGGTGTCTCTAGTGCGATATTAGTCATCCTTGCTCTTTACGTGTTGACTCCCGCTTTTTTTTATATACCACAAGCCGCACTCTCGTAAGTACTACGCATCATATAACATGTTGTTAGAATTTACGTTATAAATATTATTGTTTCATTTGTTCTATAGCGCCGTTATCATTCAAGCCGTGATGGTTTTATTATCAAGGCCTTCTTATATCAAGACATTATATTATGTTGAATGCAAGTACAAGATTTCCTTTTAATTGATTTTTTTGAAACAATATGCTTATAGAATGTATTATTCTTATAGTTTGGGACTTGGTTGTCTTCGCTATTGCTATCGTAGTTTCCATGTTCTCCACCCTTGACGTAAGTAGTACAATTGCAAAATAATTTTTCATTCAATGATATATTTATGAATTTATCTCTTTCAGAATGGTATCTTTGCTTCATGGGGTTTCTCATTTCTTGTCCTACTTGCTCGCATGGCCCGTCCACGTGTCGACACATTAGGTCGCCTTGCTCTTGCCACTTTCAATAGGAAATCTGTTAAATCTGATGATTCTATTCCAAAATATGCCTTTGTTCCGCTAGAAGATCCTTCATTCACGACAGTGGAAACTCCACCTGAAGGAATTGTAATTTTTCGCTTTACTGAATCACTTACCTTCCCAAATTCTAATTATATCGATGATCGTATTGTTGAATATATCGAACTGCATACACGGCGATTGTACAAGAGAGCTGTGAAGAAAGGTGATTGTTTGCTCCAGAACCAATGTTAGAACGACAGTTTAGAAAGTATTAACATCATTTCATTTTAGATGATCAACCGTGGAATGAAACTGATGGCCTCGTCGATGCTGCAGAAAATGAGAAGTTGTCACCATTACGAGCTGTTATATATGATTTCTCGGCAATTTCTTATGTGGACACAAGTGGATTTCAGGCTTTGATTGATGTCAGAAAAGCGGTTAGCTTATATTTCAAATATCTTGATGGTCAGTTTTTTAATTACGATATGTTTTTAAATTGATTAATATTTATTTTACATATAGGTGAATAAGCATGCGGCACGTGAAGTTGAATATCACTTTGTAAATATTTTGGATGAACGCGTTCAAAATGCTTTGGTTAGAGCTGATTTTGGGCGACAACTCCCAACCATAACTGAAAGCATAAACGAGAAAACAGAAAATAATATCGAAGAAGGAATAGAATTTCCAAAAACCAAACGATTCTTCCATTTAACAATAGAAGAAGCCATTGTTGAAGCTCAAAGCTGAACATAATAATTTCATAATTTTTTTCATATCGATCATAGGATCAAATTTTATAGATATGATAACAACACATGATATGTAATAATATATTTATTAATACTAATGTAAAATATATAAAGATTTTTATTAAAAATAATTTTATTAAATAAATTAAGTAAACTATAGTTTTGGGACATAAATTTTTCAAATTAAAAATTTTAATAAAAATTTTTTTTAGATACATGCTGTATATTTAAAATATCTCAATGTAATTTAATTTATACTAACTTTAAAAATTATAAAAATGAATTTAGGTATTTTTTTTTGTTATAATTTAAAACGTATTATTCTGGTCAGAATTTGACAAAATTTCATAATTTAGGCCAATTTCAAAATAATATAAATATAATGATTGAAAATAAGATTATAGGAATTCATGGTTAAAGGGGAGTTAGGACTATAAATAAAAATATATGAAATGTAATTTATTTTGAACTTGTTCATTCCTAATAAAATCATGAAATTCGATTTTATAATAAATATTCAAATCACGAATTATGCAAAAGTCGCGCGCGTTTTTGACCATAATTAAGCTAATTATGCAAATTTTTTAGTATCTTAATTTTATCGTACCTTATTTTTTGTGCAGCAGTGAAAGGAGATGCTTTTTATATGAAAAGTTCTATGTAAATTTACATACACTATTTTATATAATTTAAAGGACTCAACATAGATTTTATTTTATGCAAATGTGTAAATTATGTCTATGTAGACTTATTATTTAAATTCAAACATGTTTCAAATATGTATTATTTAATATTGGCTAGCGTAAATTCATATTCCAACGATTACTTGCTTCACAATCACAATATAAACTAGGTAACGAGATCCGTTGTAATGTCGTTTAAAATCACGCGTCAGGCGCGTCACCGAAAATCTGATCCCGTGATAATAATCAATAATGCATCTTATTGGTTAATCACGCGTGCGGACAGACATACCTTGCATTACAATGTGTCTAACCGTTAATGTCCTCCGCTACGCTTCGGACAATAAAAATATTTTGAATTTGGCGCATTTAATTCCATTATATTGTACATAAACTTCCAGTCACCAGAAAAAAACAACTCAATTGACCAATGCACATCGTTAACAGAAATCCCATTTTCTTGAAGATCTTGAAGTTGATACTTAAATAGATTTCCAACTTTGGCCAATGTTTCGTATCTTTCTTTACCTATATATAAAGACAAATACTAATTTATTATAAATGCTATAAAAAATTTATAAATTAATACTATCTATATTGATGGTCTGGTTTTAACACTTCCTCTTTTTCATTTAATAAATACATATTTATCATCACATGAATTTTGTTTACGACCCATATTTCTTTATCTCCATCAAGCTTCAAATTAATTGTATTTCCTGGTTGAAGAATTCGTGGGTTTGATCTCCTCCAAATAGGAATAAATAATTGAAGAAGATTTCTAATAGATCGATAAACATCTAATGTTGAATTGTATTTTATATTAGTAAAATGATCTTAATATTCTAATTCCATATTACGTACTAAGTGAATTGACTCCCCAGATTCTGATATCATTCGATGTCATAAAAAAAGCTTTTTAATTTTCTTGTGAGCATCTCTTCCAAATGATGCATATCGTTTATTTTGTTATGATACTGATACTACTTCACTAAGTGGTCTCTTTCTTTTATCAATAATAGTTTTTTCTATAGATGATTCTCCAGTTCGTACTTAATGTAATATTTCAATATCAAATCCAAAACATGTATTCTGGAAATTTTGGATTTTTCATGATTAGTTTTCTATATATTAATTAATAAAAACGTGTAAAAACGCGTATTTAATTTTCTAAATATTATATGCCACATATTAATATTAATTTAATTTTTTTGCAAATAAGTAATTAAATACCTTTAAAAATGCATTTACAGCCCCACTAGCAGACCGTACACTAGATACAGTCCCCTCTCGATATAACGAACCCTAGGTTCCAGCCGATCAGGGCTTCGTTATAAGCAACTTCGTTAACACTATAACGAATTATTCGGTATAGGAATATCGGTTATACAGATCATGTGACTTGTTGATCTGATTACCGATAATTTAACATTTTTTTTTAATCTTTTTTTTATAGGGGTGCTTTCTAAACTTCAAAATAGATGCCTAGAATGAGAAGTAAGTGGAAACTGGGGGGGTTTTTTTATTAATTTCGTTTAAGAACATTTACTAATGTTCTTTTTTTATTTTTCTTATTGTAGGGAACTTCCTGGACTTCGAAATGGACGCCTGAGACGAGAAGTAAGTGGGGAACTCAATTTTTTTTATTTA
>QZLH01000073.1:160213-185082 GCA_003833135.1 Oehlia diaphana | reverse complement strand
TGTATAATTTAATTTTAATTGTATTTATTGTAGTTTTATGATAATACTAAATATTTTTTATTTTCTTTTTAAAGAGTTTTATGATACAGTATATTGAAATTATTCTGGAAATCAAGTGTTTTTTTTAGAAGTTTTGGGGTTAAGCAAAGTTGTTCAAAAAAGGTTGTAAATTACACATTTATAACATTACTTTTAAAGCTAATATAATATTACTTTGTACTTTTGTTTTAATATTAACGTTAAAATAATTTTAATAATAAAATTACAGTAAAAAATAATGTAAAGACCTTTTTTATAAAATTATATATGCAATTTTACTTATTTATTAATAAAGTTTAATAAAATGCATACCAAAATACAAATTTTTACCTTAAAGCGGGAGTATTAAATGTTTTTAAAAAAGACATTTCATTACTTTTTTTTTAAAAAAACACGAATTGTTTTTTTTTGTGAAGACAAATATTACACAAAACAATCTCATCCAATTAGATTTGCGGGTCCAGGATAAGCATCTGGACCGTAGCCCAGGATAAGGATGCTCCTATATAAGGCAAGTCATATGATCACGTGTTGCTGCGGATTACTATATAAGGCAATAGCGCAGTAATCACATGTTAATGAGTACGTGAGTATGTGATGTAATAAATAATGTAACTGTACTCACTAGCCTGCTGTAGTCATAATAAATAACACTATAATCTGGTACAATTATATTAATTATATTGCACCAGACTTGATTTTCCCAGCGTAACCTGAAAAAATGTCACGAAAAATCACGTGACCATTTTGTCACAACCGTCACACCCACACTCATTTCCATTTTCTATAAGTATCTGAGGGACTTAGTTTTTTTCGAGTAGGTAAAAAATATTCGTCACTCCTTATTCGTTACATGTGCGCCGCCACACTTAATTTCAGTCAAGTTGCGTAATGCCGGCCATTTCGTGACATTTTTTTCAGGTTACGCTATGGAAGTCGCCAGACTTTTGCTGTGCCGTTGCATGTGACGAGATTCATGTGAATCGTCTATTGTACGCATGATGATGGTCAGTGATTTTCTCGGCGAGGATCGATTTTGGAATACACCTTTGGGGAAATATAAACGCATCAAGAAAATCTGATCAACGGCTTCTCCTTAATTTAATAATAAAAGAATTTAATTCTATCCATATGTAAAGTTCATCAAGAGGCCTTTTAATAATAATATACGTAATAATTTTGAGAATATGCGAGAAAGTTTGAGAACAAATTATTTTGCAGTTACTTGTTCACGTGATACATGTCTATACTAAATGATATTGCGCATTTATCAAGTTCTGGATCAATTAGCATACATGCTTTCCACAACCCATAACTGGTAAATTTGGTCCTTATTGCGTCTTAGCTTTATGAGAATAAAATACATAATACAGGCGACATGACCAAACTAAATGATAAAAAAATTCATATGAACGAAGCATTATACTGCTAGAAATTGTCTATTAACTTGTTGCTTCCTTGCAAATACATAACACGACCGAAAGTAAATCCACCTTAACTACATGAATGTCTTGTCCGGAAGTTCCAGTTTTTTTTTCGCCGGCACCTTTTATACTGCTTATTCGGAAGATATGTATTTGGAAAAAAAATCTTTCGTCGGGTGATCGATCTCACATGACTGGCCTACGCTACGATTGCGATTCCATTTTTATACCAATAGGGCATGGGCTGAGCAAATGCAAAATTTTTAATTATCAATCCCCCTGTATGTGAAATGCTCTAACACGGATCTGATAATTAATTCTGAATAAGGTTTTGCTTAAAAAGTGATAGGCTTGAAATCAGAGGTTTGAGGCTTTGCATTTTATCACAGCTTCTCATGTAGCTAAAAACGTGAGGTTTGCTTTATAATTAATGGCTTAATATTCAATTTAAACCAAAAGAGAGTTCAAATAGTTTAAACTATTCATTTTAAAAAAATGAAGTAGGAAATAAATAAAAATTCATCAAATAATATTAGGTAGTGCAGTATATTATAAATATTATTAGAAATTTACCATTCGTTTGCAATTGTTAAATTATATAATAGTGAAAAAATCATCATATAGTGAAACTACCATTAAAAATTTTAAAAGTCAAAAAAAAAAAAAAAATTCTATAATTATAATTATTATTTTTAAGTCCAACAAATGGAGATCAATAATATTGTTAACAATGGATCGCTTCATATAATAATTTAAAAACGCCATTTAAAGTAAAGTTTTTGTTTAAAATTACAAATCTGTTGAAATCTGTTGATAATTTTTTTACATTATTATTTGAGGTTCCGTAATGTTAGTGGAGATACTTTTGTGAGGTAAAATGCAACCGCCATTAACATAGATCTCCTCGTTAACGGTAACATCGTCACCTAAAACTGAAACGCCCTCCAGACGAGTCTATTAAAAGACAAAAATGAAATTATTTATAAATGTAAAAATAGCGCTCTTGAGATGAATAAGTAATACAATACCCATCGTCCAAGTGTTGAATGCCATCCAACAATGCTATTTTTAACCCAAGCAAAATCTTTTACTCGCGCTCCTTCTAATATAACACATCTTTGTAATCTAACACCATCACCAATAACAACGTTTGGACCGATAGTAACATAGGGACCAATTCTACAATCTTTACCTATTTTTGCAGTAGGATCTACTAGTACATCTCCATATATATATCCGCTGTCAGGCTTTGCCAAGAGATTCGGTTGTTTGTTAGCTAAGTTTGAAAGATACAAACAAGTGCCAGTTAGAAAATCTTTAGGTTGACCAACATCCATCCAAAAACCGTCAAGTTCGAATGCATGCAATTCGGAGTCGGCTGCCATCTTTGGAAAAATTTCCTTTTCGATAGATGTAGGTTTAAGCTGTAAAATAGTATATTATCTTAAAATTTTAAAAGTTTCTGAGATATAAAGGTTCAGAATAATATTACACAAACCTCAATCCGATTCAATATAGTAGGATTGAAAATGTAGATACCAGCATTGATTTTATTGCTAACAAACTCTACAGGTTTCTCAACAAATCGTTGAATGCACGTTGAGTCAGGATGATTTACAATCACACCATACTTCGAAGGTTCGTCAACTTTGGTAACCTTGATAATTAGTAAGAGAGGATTAAACGAAATAGTCAGGTTCTATTGGAACTTATATTATAAAGGGTCACATTTATACCACTCTCAATATCCACACAGTATACATACAACTATAGTACCCTCATTTCCATGAGCATTATGAAAATCTCTTAATTGTTCAAACGGAAATTCACAAATAATATCGCTATTTAATACAAAAAAGGGTGAATCATCTTTTCCAAGAATTTCACGAGCTAATGCAAGAGGACCAGCTAACGATTTGATTATTATACCTAGGTTAATAAAATAAAGAGTACAAAGGAATACGGCTTTAAAATGTACCGACCAGTCCCTAAAGGCTCAGTTTCTACCGAGAAAGTGATTTTTACATTATATTCCTTTTCATATTTTTGAAGAAGTGAGATCATAATCTCGGGTCGATAATTAACGGCTAATACAATATCTGTTACTCCAGCCTATAAGGAAAAAATAAAAATGTAAAATAAATGTAAAAAAATGAATGAGAATTGAAATTTAAATATAAAACCTTTACAAGTCCTTCTATTTGATGTAATATCATTGGTTTATTACAAAACTCCACCAATGGTTTTGGAAGTGTAAGAGTAAGAGGTCTCAGTCGAGTACCGTATCCTAATTATAAAAAATTCAATCAAAATACGATTTGTTTAACAAATGGGCAACCATAATTTCACTTACCACCAACGAGTATGAGAGCTTTCATGATTTGTTTGTTTTATGAATAAATGTATCGCTATAATTAAAAGCAAGAAATCACCGCCGTTTTTTTCGGGAGGCTGTCTTTTTTTAAAGCAATAAAAGTAAGAAAAAAAACTAATAAAAAAAGGTTCAGAAATTACAAAAGGCTGTGGAAAAATGAATTTATAAATGTGCTTGTTTTTTGTACCGACAAGTGTCAATTAACATTTGTACGATTTAAAAATGAATTTTTTTTAGTAGTGATCATGGTTGTGACAAATTATCATCCAATTTGTCACACAAGCATTTTTTATTTTTTCAGATTATTTCCGATCGACAATTTTTTTAAACTATGGAAGCCTTCGTCGCGAAAACCTCGATGCTAACTCCTCACAAAATTTCTTTACTGATTTTAATTGAAGCATATTGGGAAATAATAGAAACAGATTCTACAACACCAGAAAAACTCGAACCATTGCTATTCTTTCTTATAGAAAAGATTTCGGTATTTATCACAAATTTTCTTTCAAAAAAAGATTAAATATATAGTTCTGAATTTTTTCACAGGATGAACAACGTTTTCCAGAGCCTACACTGAAAGAACTCTGTGAAGAACTTACCAAAATATCTGATAACACAGATAACACAACAAATAACTTTAGTGAAATTTTATTGGCAAAGGTAATGAATGTTGACGCGTCTTTTTGTAAATTTACTGAAGTAAAGTTTATTTAATTCATAGTTAGTGATCATAGTTACTCCCCATGAGCTTACTTTTTCTATTAAGGGTAATTTAAACTTAATTAACTAATTATTTGCTAAAATTATTATTAATTAAAACTTTTCATTAGAAATGAAAAGGTTTTTTACCCGCGACGCAGTTAGTATTTGAATTCCACGTGAATATATTTTTTTTAATTAAAAATAGATATTCACTTCATTATTTTATTTCGATATATTATTTAAGGAACTTTTCCTGGTATTTATTACTTTTGTATTTGCAAATGTAATGTTTATTTATTTTTCTATATTTCATGCGATTATTATCAATTAAGAGAAAATATAGTTTATTAGGAATATTTGTTCGACGTTGCATCCTTGAAATGAACAAATTGATGTTTGATGATATAAGTCGATTGTATAATGCTTTCATCGAATACAGAGATAAACGTACAACGAAACCAAGTACTTTATACATGAAAGATGCATACGTTCCCCTTGAAGTTTCAGAAATGACAGAATTAGCTCAAAGATTTCATATGCATAAACAAGGTACATTATTTAACTTGTAATTCGTTAATATTTGAATGTTTTTATCTTGCTTATACTAGTATTCCTTTTTATTAGAGTTAATTCCCAAAAATGATGCAGAATCATTCTCTCATTATGTTATTACTCAACTTCGCAGTAAGAAATCATTTGTAATAAATGATGGAGATTTTAAATTAATTTTATTATTAATAACATTGTTCATTGACAATCTAATCTCGACAGAATATGGTGGAATTTTACCTTTAGAAATTGAGGAGAAACTTCGAAAAATACACGATAAAATTCCAGAAATTTCATCAATATATTATATAGAGTCAGTATTAAACATAAGCGTGTCAATCTTATTTTCAACCCTATAAACTTAATATAATATTTTAGATTCGTAAAGTATATGCAAACCGGGGAGTATGAAGGAGCTTTAACCAACTTCTATAAATACTCGAATTTTTGTCCTGATGACCCAGAAAATAGGTTGGAAATTTATAATTAATTAAATTGCATGATAAGATTCTTATTGATTTAAATCCTATTATAGGAGCTGGTATCAATATGTTCTGTTAAATTTGGTTGTTCTCCATGCCAAATTTGGACATAAAGAACAAGCTATATTGGTTTGTGTTGATTACTTTTGTGTAGTTTTAATGTTTTCTTGTCAAATTCTAATAGATTAATAATAGGCTATCCGAGAAGCAATCGAAATGGCTCGTGAAAACAATGATCAAGAGTGTCTGCGATTTGCTTTAAGGTATGTACTACAAGTTAAGATTTTTAGCTACGACGTATCATATTATCGATTAACTTTGAATTTTAGCTGGCTGTATCGATTGAAATCATCTGATCAGACAACAGGAACGCGTGTTAGTGCATCCGAACAACAGATGTTAGAATCACTTATAAGTAAAGCTAAACAAGCCAATTTCATGTATTTACAAGCTCTGGGAGAACTAGGAAAGTCACAACGGCAAATTCAACAGGTAATTTAATCTTTTAAATTATTTATTTAAAAGAACACAATTTTATAATAACCCTTTATGTAGGGATCTCCGCCAACCGAAGTATTTGAATCATTACTTAGGAGTTCTGTATTGAACATGAATTGTCCATTTAAAACAATGCGATTTCAAGGACATTTATTGAACGCTAGTGTATGGCAAACTTATGGTACTGTCTTTATTTATTTATTTTTTTATTATTATTTTGATACTTTGTGATTTACCTAATTTAATCTTTTAGGCAGTGATACCTTAGCAAATTTGTTTACTCATGAAGTTATCAATAATCCCGATCCTAGTCCAGAAGATCGTGTGACTGCTATATGCCAACTTGCAGATAATGTAACTAATATTTTTTTTTTATAAAAAAAAATCGTATTACTTTTATTTTACTATATGTACAATGATATACTTATTAAGCCTTTGATCATATCAGCATGTTTCGCATGGTAATTATTTGAATGCTTTTGAAGTTCTTGCAAAGTCAAAAGTACGTTTCAATGGCATAAGAAGAGCAGTCTCGCAATGGGTCTTTTGCTTTGAAAAATTATTGTATCAAAAGAGCTTTAATCGGTAAGTATGATTGTTTTTGACTTTTTGGTTGTACAAGAGTTATATTTAATTCGTTTACAAAATAGTGATGAAATTTTTAATATTGGAGCTATCGAACATCAAATTCGCGCCTGTTGTCAAGATGATGATCTTTTCCGTGCAGATTTTGAATTTAACAGAGCTCTTTATTTAGCTAAAACTGATCGACCTGACGAGGTAACCATTATATGTTTCAGATGCATATAATATTAAAAATATTAATATATTTTTTGATTCTAAAGGGAGTGGATGTCCTACATAAATTAATCAATCAGAGTTGCAGGATAGGTAACCAAAATCAAATGTTGGTAGCTAATTATTTACTCAAAATTGCTGAAATTCGCATAGTATGTTTATTTTGAATAACTTGACTGTAGTTGTATATAATCACATCAAAAAATGATATTAATTGAGTGATTTATTATAGGAGACGGAAGATCTCACTTCTGCTCTTCCCTATGTTTTAAGTTCGCTTTGCTTAAGTGAGCGATTTCATTATCAAAGTAGTTATTTCTTGGCCATTATACGGCTTGCGCAGATCTTACTTAATTTCGAATTAGCTGGTAGAGCAAAATCGATGATTGAAAAAATTATGCCAGTGGTATGTTATCAATTATGATGAAGATAATCTAAAAAGTGTAATTACGATCCTTAATATTCTTTAATCTAGATTCTTGCAGAACATTCACTTCATCTACAGTCAATTGCACAATACATATATGCACAGTGTTTGATTGCATGTATTAACCAAGATTTACAAGGTTTAATTTTTTACAACGTTAAATATGAAATTCATAAATAATATCATTTTTACTTACTGTCTAAATTCGTTTAGCAAATAGGAAACAATCTATCAATTGGCAAGATGTGTTGTATGCACTTGACGCTTCGCGAATAGGATTTAAGGATTTAGAATCAATTTCGGAATTGCTTAATGTTCTTCAATTAATGTCTTATATATATAATATAAAAGGGGACATTATTATGCGAAATAGATGTGCAGAAGAATTTAGGATTTTGGTGATGCTACAAGAGAAAAATAAAAGAAAACAACCAGATTGGAATATGACATATTATTCCCGTTATATACAAATTGAATCAACAAGAGCAGGAAAATGAAGAAATCAGACAAAATATCATGGCAATGGTAATTGAAAACCATACGGAAGAATCATCAACATTTAAGATTAATGAGTTGATAAAAATGTAATTAGAAATTCCGATGCGGATAAATTAAGAACTTTAAGGTATATCAAATGCTTATTTTTAAATAAATAAATTATGTAGTTCCTTTAACTATTTGTTACTTCAAGCTATCTTTTTCTTAATTTTTTTTTAAGATCTTTTGCTAGTTAGAATATTGTTTAGTAAAAATAAAGTAATTAGGCTAAAACCAATTTAATTATTTGCTATAATACAATAACTTTTGGCTAAAATCAAAAATATTATCTAATTCTGGCCAAATTATATTTTTAAATACTGTAATATCTAAAAAAGAAGGGAGAAAGGATATGTAAAATAAATGGTTTAGCCTTACTTTGGAAAATATGGATTATGTATTAATAATAGAATTAGAGATACAGAAAGTGGGTTACAATTACTTACTATAAACTAAAGTTAATTATACAGTATAATACGCCAATTACAACCGAAAGTAACAAATTATTTGAAAAGAAAGGAAATAATTATTGCAACTTTTAACCAAAAAAAAGATAAAGATGACGTTACATGAGGAGATAAGTGCGTAGACATATAGTCCTTAGGCACATATTTGTATCACATGATTTCTAATAAGTGACGCTCTATTTGCACAGTAAAGTTATTTTATACATTTTAACATTTTAGGAACATTAGATCATGCAAATTAAAAACGAGAAAATTTCACACGCTCCAAAATTTGATATAGTATTAGTTTAAATACTTTTTAATGATATTTTTAAATGATGACTTGTTTTTTTGGTTGTACTTTAATGCTTAAATATATAAGAATTGTAGCTTTTGAAAATTTGGAAATTATTTTTTATTCATATTATTATTTTTTTCTGTATAGCATAAACCAAATTCTTGTATACAGTAAAACATTTAAATATAATTTATATTTTGACAATTACATAACAACATTCTATTTTATTAATAAAAATTTGTTATATTTATAATACTAGTTTGAAATTAGAATTCTCGTATTGACCCTGATGACTTGATTAAAACAAATGGGTTTGATTTAACCTATAATGCAAACTTAAGGGTAACCAGTTCAATGTTACTTGAAACATATTATTATGGTATTGATGAAGCATTATTATTTATTTTAAAACGCACATGTAACTCTTCTTGAAAGAATCGACAAGAACTTCATGAGTTTCAATCGCTGGCTCACATGATAATATTATTTTTGCTGTTGCTGGTGGACGTAATGTAATATTGGTTTTAAAAAAATTGCAATACGTATTTTTTAACCTTATTAGCTCTCTATTGTACAATTTTTTATTTTTCCTAGTTTCAAGAGTCAAAAGATAAAGATGATAAAATAGTAAAAAGAAGTTCGGGAAACATTAGAGATGAATAGATTTGTTTTGATTGGCTGCCAAAAAAATTGTAAAAAGCACCGTCATGTTGCTAATTAGGTTGAATCTTTGTTCATGATGGCAAATTGGCGTATTTTGTCTAGTTATTCGTTCTTCATCTTCAGCTGATGATGGCAAAATTGGCGTGTTGGGTCTAGTTCATAAGCTAATTACAAACTTTCAAAAACTTTCAACACATAATCAACCGACTGAGGTTTAACGGGTTACCCAATGAATCGCAATTCAGACTAGATTATCGTTTTTTTTATGCTATCGATTAATTTACCATATATAAAAAAGTTATCATTATAATTTCTTATTGGTTATTTATAATCCATGTAAATATCTGCAATTTTTTTTCGCTTCGGAATCACAACGGTTTCTTAATGTCAGTTAGTCGCCGCAGTATTCCTAGACGATGTTTTTACCTCATCCAATAATTATTTAATATAACGATTTTTTATTGAGTATTGATTGTATTACGATGAAATGATCCTATATTTATTAATCAATTTACAATATATAATTTATAATTATTCTATAATTACTTTTAAAAATAATATCTTCGAGTTCATGATTAAATTCCTAATTACCAGTAAACAATCTAAACAATAAATATATACAACTACCCATAAATCTAAAAGCAGCTAACCCAGTAACAGACCAAAGTATAAACGCCATATAAGTGTTGCTACGTCGTTCTTCCGGAAACATATTATTCAATGTTTCACTAGCATTAGTAATACCAGCAACCAAAGCAGCATTAGAAAGGATCCAAAATAATACGACACGTGTACGAAAGCCCTTATAATAATCGTCCTGTTTATCGGCTCTTGATCGATGTTTGACTTCTTCCTCTGGGTGACGCGATAACTCAGTACGTGCCTCTTCATATGCTGCGTTAATATCTTTTTGTTCGACCGGAACTTCTACTTCAACTTCACCTTTTCCTCCTGTATTTACGGTACCCAAATCAAGTTTCATGGATGTGTCACCTTTAGTGCCCCAACTATATTATAATAAGTTAAAATAAACATGTAAATGTAAACGCATACAAGAAAAATTGTAAAAAAAAAATTAGGATAATTACCTGACATCATGTACGTTACAGAAGGCATAAACATTTAATATATTAATATAAAATGGAACTAGTAACAAGTATTGTGCCAAACTTGTAAACATATGAAAAGGTTCAAAAAACAAAAAGCTAGCTAAAAAGTATATCCCGTAAGTTGCTACAATGGAAAGTATAATGTTCCGAAAGGCTGGATTATTCATAATAGCACTAGTCGTGCTCACGTTCAGCCCAGAAATTTTATTACTTTCATTAAGCGCGTTCAACTGAATTGAAACTCCTTTATAGACGAGCCAACCAGACGCGAATAACATATAAATCATAAGTCCCGAAAAAAATACTATCGAAATAATATATGCCCATTTTGAACTAAATGTGATTAATGATTATAAGTATATATCGATTCAATTATCAAATAATAATATGTATTAGAAATGAATAAATACCCTTGAGGTCGATTACCCATAGCAAGAATAAACTGGACAATTAACAATGTCAAATAAACGTATCGTAATATTTGGAATACAATTTCACCAGCTGTTACACTCCAAAGACCTTCAATGACCTCTGGCTGTGTAAGAGAATTACCCACAATATAAAAAGCTAGATAAAAATTGCCCTAGATTAAAAATTGAAACAGTATTATTAAAATAATAAATAATAAATAAAATGTAATAATATTATCGCATAAGATTTAATGAAAGTTACCAAAGCAAACCAGGAGAAAAATAATTGATAAGCTTGATAAGCCATTTCAACATGTAATAATACTTTACGAATAGTAGTGTGGTCACTCCTCCAAATGGCAAAAGTATGACAAATAGCATAAACACCAGCGAAAAATGATCCGTTCAACCAACGACGTCTTTGCGAAATCAATTCAGGAACGGTGTCCGGTACATCAGTTTCAGCATAAGCAGATTTTACATAATGCAATACCCAAGAACAATTTCGCTTTGCCACCAATTCGAAACAAAGAATACGGTCCTCGGCGAGATACATATTGGCAGTGAAAATATCGGCATCACCACCATGCTGAGCTTCACCCAAAAAATAAGAAGCTAATGGACCATTTCCATTGCGATCATTTTGTAAAGCAATGAAACGATAAGCGGAAAAAGCGCCGGGTAACACGGTTATATATCCGAAGACAGATTCGAGAGGTTTATCCAAGATGTTCGACATCTTGTATTCAAAATTTTGAGCAGCTACTATGGGATTCAACAAATTTACACCAGCTGTACCTTTCATGGCAACAATTTCACCACAAGCTCCTCCAACGTTCGAATTAATATCAAAAGCTTTCCATAAGTGATAAATAGAAGTACCGCCAGGTTTGGTACCAACATCAAGGAGGACACAAACGTTTGGATTGAGTATATTACCAAAAGCGTTAAAGAACCAACGATGAGAATTAATCTTTTTCGCGTTCTTTTCTTTAAGACAGAAGAGCACTTGAATTGGAACAATTCCCTTATCAGCACCCTTGAAATTCATATCAGGATCAATTGAAACTTGGGTGGTGTATTCATAGATATGTGCAGTAACTTCTCTACCGTTAACTTGATTTTTAGCTACACCATCTTGATAAACGCCAATAGCAGCCAAATAAGACAAAGTGCGATGGTTGATCTTTTGCCGACCATCAGACACTATGCATACTACGACTTTTTTCCATCCATCTTTACCCCAAACACGAGATCGATCACGGGAACAAAGATGAGATATGTTTTTTACAACACCGTGAAAAGTACGGGCGAAAAGAATTTCGTCTTCCTATAATATTGAAATAGGAGAAATATAAATTGACTTTAATTTTTCGGATAATACTTCCGGCTAGATTTAAGAATATGAAGACAATTTACTTTTCCCACAAATACTTACATTATACATAGTAAGCACAATGAATAATTCGGTTGGTCTACGAGGATCATAAAGTTCTTGACGAAGTGTATATTTCTCTCTCTGAAAGTCATCGGGGTTACAGGTACAAGCAGTATATCTCATATGAGAAAATTCTCTATCGTCTTGTCTAGGAACCATTGATAAGAGTTTCGTAGGCACAGGACAATCTAAAACTAAATTTCCTTGGAAAAGCTCTACACGTTTAGTCGTTTTAAAACGACGTGGTTGACGTACAGGAGCTTGCCCAAAATGTTTCGTGTGTTCTGGCTCAACTGCAAACGAAACCGAAGCATTACCTCCACCACTAGAAGTTGAAGTTAACAAAGGTTGTGTCGTTGTGTCAATGTTTGAAAAAGACGCAGTTGGCGGATAACCTTGAATTTGTGGTTGATCCTGACTTGGATAGCCAGGAGGATATCCACCTTGAGGATAAGACATTTGGTATATTGCAAGAGGAAGACGTGAAACTTTTTTAATTAACTATTATTAGTCTCTGAATTTCCAAGCACCGTATTTATTAAAATTAATGTTTAATATGTTTAATTTATTAAATTATTAAAATTATTATTATTAGCAAAGAAAGCGATGGGCTTTAATTATTATTTTTACTATTTTATAAATACAATATTATTTCTTCATTACCACCCGAGAGGCTGTGAGATAAGGAAAGTACGGAAGGCAAAACGTTAAGGGTTTTATGGATTTATATATCAGCATGTACGCGTTGCAGCACAAAAAAAAATTGAGGAGGGGTTAGTGTTTCACAATAAACGAGATATACTGGTGCATTTTTTTATATATAAATAATATAATATCATTTGAGTGTTGTATTGTTGAAGGCTAAAAAATGTTGATATTGAAGACATTGAAAAATTTGAATTTTAGAAATTGAATTCGTCAAAAAAGGAAAAGCTACATTTCAGTGTTCTTTTTTTAGCTTAAAAATTAATTACGTGCTGTTGTAATTCGCCACAGTTATGATGTAAAAATTAAAAATTGCATAATATGCTTACTAGCCGCATTATAAAAATTTCTTTTTTTCTATTTTTAGAAATATGTTATTTAATATTAAAATGTACTCGGAAATGATCTTTTGTATTATATTCGCATTGCCGCAAAATTCGCTTATTTGGTTAATATCCTTAAGATTTACAATTACTGTGCCACACATAGCCTTTCGGATAGATCAAGAGGCTTAATTTCGTCATGGCTTAGCAAAATGAGGCTTGGGAAGCTTTTCGTTTAAGGGTATGAATATATTAATAAAAAAAAGTGCTTTTTTTTTTATTATATACATTAGAAGTATATTTAATGAGCCCCACAGTGTTGTAACACAATAATCATGGCCAGAAATGACGTCATTTCCTAAGGGAGTTCAGGGGTTTCAGCAGAATCAATTTCCATTCTTGTAGTTTAATATAATTCTGGGTATAAATATTTTCACGTGGCAAATATTATTACTATGGGGAAGAAATGACGTAATTTAAATTTTTAGGATTAACCCTCCCTATTGTCATCATCCATTTTAGGAAATACACATTCACAAGCTCCAGTCCGATCCAAATTTGAGTTGATTCAATGGATTCAATTGGATTGATTTTATTATTAAATTTTCAATCCAACACGATGATAGCACATTTACTACAATCTAGTGAATCTACCGCCATGATATATTATTTATATAATTATATAAGAATCAAAAAGGATCGGCAAATCCAATTCAATCTGTGAATGCACCAATACTAAATGTACTAAATAAATAAATAATCTTGTAAAGTTTCATAGTTTTATTGTACTTATTTATTGGCTTTTTGTCTTTTCCTTTTTTTATTAAGGGATTTTCCTTGTTCTGTAATGACATTTGCTGATTCTTGGGACCGTTTCTTCTGTTGTTGAGATAGCTCATTACCATCATTACTATGATTCTCATTATTGAAAGTTTCATGTTTCCAAGAATCCACAATACGTTGTATTCTCGCGCTTTTATGTGATTTGTAAACATTACTGCTACCTATTGAAGGATCAAAGAAATCATCCAGAACTTTTTGGCTTTTTTCCTCCGACTATAAACATTAAATAAATTACTATTCTAATAAGAAGATATTTAGGAACCACGATATTATTTTACCTTTCTTTTAACCAAAGTTTTCATGAGTGGAACAAGTGTTTCATCAACTTTCTCATGTGACCATAAGAAATTACCCATTAAAAAACTTAAAATTATAGATTAATCATACAATTGAATAATAATAACGAGAGAAAAAAATAATAATAAATAAATACATACTCTCGGAGGTCATCCAAATCTGGCATAGCCCATTGAAACTCATTTTTTGAATCATCTACCTGTGGTCTAAGGTAAGCATCTCGTACATGGTGGCTTGGAAAATTCTTTGATAATATTAAATTTTTCATCTTCTTACGCTATTATAAAATTTAATATCATTAAATTAAATAATAACAATTACATATATCAATGTATACTAACAAATTTCCTTTTAAAGTCGCTTTCATTGTCTGGTTTGTTTATTCCGTTTTGAACTTCTAGCCACCAATCTCTAAAGTGCTCTAACCCTTTTTCACCAGGAAATTCATTTAAAATTTCCATGGCATTAACGACTCCAACACCAGATAGACCTTCAGTATAATCACTTCCTAATAGTATTGCTAGATTAATCAACTTTTCACGATCCAGTCTCATATTTTTTTCTAAGTCCTGCAAAAGATAACATTCAACATATTTTTGCTGGCTAAACATGTTTTTATATATTCGCGATCCTCCAAATAAAAAGACGTCACTATCATCAGTAACAATTCCATCTACAAGTCCAAGGTGAAGTAGTTCAGCACATTGTGCTTCAGCTTCCATTGGTGCTATAATGTATGGAATTCCGAATAATTGCAAAAGTTTCTATATAATATCCAGAAAATTAAAACAACTATAAAAATATAAATTTACAATGGAAATCAATCAAACCTACTTGACATTCACTTATCATTGTCTGTGTTACACTATCAGCATCTCGCTTCTCTCGTCTTTGCTGTTCATTTAGTCTTTGAACTTCAGTATTCAATTCTAGTTGTACCGAATTCAAATCTTTTTTCTTTAACTCCGAAAGAAATCTAGCAAATTCAGATTCTTCTTCTGTGAGCTGTTTTGGAATTTCTTCATCAGAATTGTTAATTGCAGATTCGACTTGCAATCCATCATCCTCATCAGACGAGATTTCGATATAATCATCTTCGGAAATATCAGTTGAATTCCTAATAGAATTTACAATTTCAAAAGTAACTTTATTTGTCGGTGCACCTGCTTGACTTTCATAATCTGTATCGAAAAATTCCATATCAGTGTTTAGATCAATACCCATATCAGAGTAGATTATTTGATCATTTGGAGTTTGCTCCAATAATGGACTATTTATTGTAGATGAATTAGATTGACAATCAGCATCAAAAGATTTTGTCAAGTCAAATTCTTCAAATTCTTCAAAATCGCTAGTTTCTAAACACAACAATAGAGATATAAAATATTACGCGATTAAAATAAGAAAAGTTTCAATAAAAACTTTACCTGCAACTATTTCGCTATCCTCTAAGGATGTTGAAGTGTGATAGGAAGAGACATTATAATTAATCGGTAATATTAACGACCCAAAATTAATATTTAATTTTTTTATTGTGTGTGTGCGCATTTGAATTGGATAATTTGTTTCTCTCGCATGAATCTTTTGTTCTTCCGAACCTATAGGATTATTTGATGCCCCAATCTCGAGATCTTGTTGATCATTAAAAAAGGTATTACTTTGACGATCAGTGCGAAATTCAAATGTGGCATTCAGAAATCTTTGCCAAAAATTCAAAGCATCCACTTTTTGCTTATCACTTTCCTTTAATTTTCCTAATTTTTTCGTGACCGATTTCTTTTGCTCTTCTAATTCATCATCATTCCAAACATAAACGGCTTTACGAAGCATATCATTATGATCATGATATTCTTTTTGAAAAGCAGGTGGCATTCGCGAAAGCCAAAGAGCATAAAATGAGTCTGATTTCATTGACGCAGAAGTATCAAAATTTGGAATATCATCAAGTTGTTTGGATTCCAGCCTTTTGAATTTTTCAATAATTGATTCCATACTTTCGTTATCTTCAACATACGCATCTTTATCCAAAAGTAAACCACTCCGTTCGTCGCTTGATAATGATGTGTGATCTGCAATAATGATGATAAAAAGGTTGTTAAAATTAATATAGGATTTGATCTAATGCATAAACTTATTATTACCTTCAAAATCTTTATTTTTATTATCGGTAGTTAAACCTGACCTTCGAAAAGTTATAAATCGATTTATTACTAAAATTTAAAATAGACTACGAAAAACAATATAACTTACTTTGAGAATTCAAGTGATGCATTTTTATCATCATTATGTGGACTCATGTCCACATAAACGGGACTTTCTCTTGTACCTGAAACTTGCTTTTTATAATTTGATTCATTTTCATCTATAGAACTCATTGTCCATCCTGCATTTCCTTCTCTGTTTTTTACCAACACGTATTTCTTGTTACGTTCTGATGCTATTCGTATTGGAGTTGTATTATCGGTATTTGCATTATTTGTGGCATTAATCAACTTTTGTGTTAAATCATTTCTTTTTACAAGATGTTTTATCTGAAGTTGTGAAAAATCCATGGCGGTGTATACATTAAAATAATTAAGAAAAAATATTCCTAGATAATAAATTGTGTCATTATTATAATATAAAATTAAAGGATATTGGAGCATTGTTGACTATCTCTTGAATACGATCCCAAGATGTTTGACGACTTTTGATTCGAAGTTCTCCTATGATTTCACATTGTGTAGCTAATGGAAGGGATCTAAATACTTCAGAATCAACATCTATCTCCTCAGGCTAGTTAACAACAAAATGATTTAAAAATTCCAATATTTGAAATATTGCGAATCAACATAATTTGTTGTACCTTAAATTCCTTGATAAAATTTCTGAGATCATCTTCAGTTGCAAGACGAGGATCATCTTTACTAATCATTGATCTGAATGACAAGTATGAATCAATTAATGTGCTTCAAGAGATTTCTAAATTAATAAGTCATATTTACTCGATTCCTCCCGACATAGACGGTAAATCATATTCATCACGTTTTCTCCGACGAATTTGTTCTTCCGAACTCACATTAAGTCCATCAAAATAAATAATATCATCGGTTTTTGCTCTTTTCCATAAACCTTTATTCTTTTTTGAGCTAACATACAAATAATTAAGCATATCAAATCTGATTAATATAAATTATTTTATTTGAACTCATTAACACAGGTAACTTTCTCAAGTGCACTCCCATTGAGACCATATACATCATGTTCAAATAGTGCAAAAATAAATGTGCATTTATAGAGGACTGATTTATATTAGTCATTATTCCATCGAAATATAATTCTTTGCTTACACTGAATCTTTTGAATCTTGAATAGCATTCAGCCTTAATTGTGCAGACAAGAGTTTTTCAGCAGTTTTTTGTATATTATTGGCATTACCAGTTCGTCTCTTACGACGTTCATTCTGTAAAAATTATATAGTTACAACATTTTATTAAGTTCATTATATAATATATCTATAATAATATAAAGTAGAACCTAAAACCAACCAAAGTCAAACGTTTTAATTCTGGGGATCCGCCATCAAACACAAATACCGGCTTGATATTATAAAATAAAAGTTTACATATCCTTCTAAAAAACCCTAATAAATGTGCGTTTTGTAGCCTATTTCCTTCCTTATCACGCATTGCAGTCAAAAATTGATATAGCCAAATGCTAGCATGTAATTATTGACAAAGAACGTTAAAGACAAAAATAAATGAACTTTTTCAAATTGTTATCATAATAGCTAGTCAAAGGATATCGATTGCGAGTCTTTTATTATTTAGAGACTCAAGCTTAACAGTTCGAGCTACAGGTGAAATAAGTTCCCATAAACCTTTAACCCCCATTGCTCTCAAAACCAACAATTCGAAAAATCATCTGCATTTTATTTTTATAAGTCACATGACAATAACTATTTTTTGCTTAGTAATACGAATAAATGAGACTTAAAAATAAATATTATTGGCCAATTAGCTTTATTAGTCACATGATTGTTCAAAATTTTTTGTGATCCCCTTCGATATTATCGGCCTAACTTAAATGCTATTTTGTTCTTGTCTTTATTATAAAAAAAAAATTTTTTTTTATTAGTTAACCAAATATAAAATGGATCTAATATAAATTCATTTTAAGTATAATAAACTGGTTGGTAAGCACTTTAGGTATAATGATTGGATATTGAGAAAAATCATTTCAAAAAGGCAATCTGGGAGTCTATTTTTATTGGATTAATAATAATTGATGCAAAGCTAAATAAATTAGTATTTTATCATTAAGAATTATTAAAAAGAAAGTTTACTTTAAAAAGTACATTTTAGCTTTACTATGTTGAATTTGAAAATCTGTAACTAATTTGATCTTATATATAGATTTAGATATCCTTCTATGTATTTTACAGAAAGATAATTAAAAAATAAAGTATTTATAGTGTATTTATAGATGAAAAAAAGAGAAAAAATAAATATATATTACATACTGTTAAAGTAGAAATATGGCGCAGTAATTTTATGTAGATCATTTTGTAGATCATTTTGTAGATCCCTTGATTTTTTGATTTTCTTTATTTGATAATCTGATAAATTTGATAAATTTGATTTATTTATTTTTATTTATTTTATTTGTTATACTAGTTGTAACCTGTTACTTCGCACCAGGATTGGCTGTAATGCTGGCTGGAATTATGTGATCGTCATATAAATTTTGCTTGTGACGTCACGTAATAAACTGGCCAATGAAAGTAATGTTGCACAATTTAGAATTTATTTATATGGGTAATCTAAACATTACAAAATTTTTTTAATTATATAGATTTTATTTATTTTATATATTTATTTTATTTTATTTATTTATTATATTTGTTTTATTTATTTATCAAATATTTTTAATTTGATTTTATTATAAATAGTGTTAAGAAATTACCAAGTTGAAGGAGTAATTAGAAAAGAGTTTGTCAGTCACTCAGTCAGTTAGTTTTACAGATAGTTAAGAATTGTATTGTAATTTTTGAGTTATACAAAAAGAATATTATTCATAGTAGTATAATTCAAGATAGTTAATTTTACAAAGATTATCTATATCATTTTGTCATAACATTATTTTAATAAAAACCTATTTTCTTTAATTGAATATTTAATGTTATTTTATGTGATTAATTGTGATCAACTTAAGACTCTCCTATTAAGTTAAACTCTAGTTAACCTGTTAAAGTATTAAAGTTTTTCAGTCAGCCTTAATCGTTGACAGAATAACTAAGGTTGCTTGTCAAAACCTAGGGGTTTAGGCAAGATGGCGTTTTGCCGAAAAGTGAAATTCTGCCGAAACTATATTAAAGTTATATCAAAAAACTGGCAAAACTCTGGAGAAAGGCGAAACTGCCAAAACTTATTATAAATGCTAAAACTGCCAAAACTCTGCCGAAACTATAATAAATCTATAGTAAAATTTTGACGAAACTAATCGTAGGATTTTGAAGAGGTTTAGACAAGCAACCTTAAGAATAACAATACTATATATCATATAAATTATAATAGTATTATTTTATTTATACTACTTTAGTAAGTATTACAGTTTATATATATAGTATAATAATATATAATATTTATAAATTTTACTGTTTTTTTGAAATTAAAAAATACTTTAATTTAATAAAATAAAATCTTTACATTTATACTTTTAAAAATTATACAAATTCATTATATTAGATTTTTTTTAAATTATTAGAATTCCAAAAATATATAAAATATTAGATTTAAGTTTGTATAATAAAAACTAAAATATTTATATAGATTTTTTTATTTAGATTAATTAAATGGTACTGATTAGAGTTTCATTATTTTTTTAAATACTAAATAACTAATATTAATCATAATTTCAGCTTTAAAAAGTTGCTTTTTTTAGATTAAAATTATACTAATCATCTTTAATCTCTATATTTTTTAGGATTCTAAATTATTTAATATTTTTTATAGTAAAGAAATATTTATGATAAAAATAATAGAAATTTTATTTTTCAAATTATCACAATTTTGATATATATAAAAAATACTAATATATAGTTCAAAACTTCAAATTATAAAAATATATATAATTATTTAAAAAAAAACTAAATTTTATTATTTAAAGTATAAAATAAATTTAAATATTAAACTATATTTTGATATCATTTAAGACTCAGTGCCTTTTACTTTTTAAGAAAATTAATTTCAAATATTGATTTTAAAGAAAAATTTGATATGAAATTTATAAATTAAAATAGAAATAGTTATAAAAAATTTTTAAATAAAAAAATATAATTATAAACTTAATTATAGAAAAATTACTGAAATAAATTTTATATTAATTTATTATTGATAAAATCTATGGATTTTTATTTTTCAAATAAGCTATTTTATATATAATTTGATAAGATTATCATGATATTATAATCAATTTTTTAATTCCAGTTTTTTTTTGCAATATACTGTATATAAGAGAATATGAAATATATTATATTTATAAAATAAAGTAACAAAAGAATATTTGGCAAATAAAAATTGTTTAGTTTTTGCAAATATAAAAATATTTACATTTATTAATAATTATTAAAAAGCTTTTTAAAATTTTAATTACTTTTTTAAAATTATTGTAAAAATATTTCTTTCAAAAATAAATAAAAATAATAAATAATTATAAAAATTTTATTACTATCAAAATACAAAAATAAAATTTTTTTTTAAATTTAAAATATTATAATAATTATTTTGCTAAAAAAAATTAGTGTTTACCATTACCTACATCAATAGTTAATATGTAAAAAAAATGTAATAATTCTAGCCAAAATTAAAAGATTGGCAAAGAATTTCTTTTTTTAGAAGTCATCTAAAGCAGTGGCAAATCACGTGATTTCAGAAAAAAATTGTTTTCATAAAATAAAACTTTTTACCATATATTTAACTATTCTAAACACATATTTTAAATGTATTTTTGCCTACTTTGCAAGTTTACTTAAAGCGTAGAGTAGGGTTTTGAATGCTGTTTTGATTTATTTGACTTTTTCAATTTTGTTATCCATTTTTAAATATGATCAGCAAAGTTTCGTTCATTCATATATAAAATCAAAAACAATATTTAAAATCTACTTTTTTTTCTTAAGTAAACTTTGCAAAGCAAATAAAAATATGCTTATATTATAATTTTAAAATTTCTATTAATCTTTCTTTATAAAAAATTAATCTAATTAAAATTACACTAAATCACATAATTTGCTCTCACTTTAGACAACCTTTTTTTTTGAAAATTTACTAAGTAACACAATTTTTTTAATTTTGACAGAAAATAAAATTTTTTTTTAGAAATTTGCATAACTATTAATTTTCTTTTATAAAATTCTGTATAACTCAAAATTTCTGTTTTTTATCAGAAATATTTTTTTTAGTTTTGTATAATGTTGGTGACGAATAGAAGTAGAGTTACACAATTCAAATGATTTATTTAAATAATTAATCTAAACATAACGTCTATGTGAGTATATAGATAATATAAGTTTTGATAAAAAAAATTATTTTTTTTAAAAATAAATTACGTATAACTTTTAAATTGTAATTTATAAATAATTCTACCTAGTAATACTTTATAAATTTATTTAATACTTTTATTTAAGAAAATTAAATACATATGTCAAGTATTCATATTTCAAGATGGAAGGAATAGATCTTGTAAAATTGCTAGTATAACGTAAAAATTTTATGGCTTTAATAGATCTCAACCAAGCTTTTTATTATATTTTTGTGTCAATTGGATTAAGAAAATTCTTTACCTTTAATTTTATGGAAAAACAATATTACATTAACTGTTTATCCTTTAGGTTTATAGACAGACTAAGGATATTTACAATTTTTTTCTTATTTATAGTAAAGCTTAGACTTTAAAGAAAGGAAATCATAAATTATGCATATATCAGAATCCTGTTTTTTGGTTGATGCAATTATCAAAATATTGTCCAAGTATATTACTATTCAGATCCTCTTACTCTATGCTAACTTTATTATCTTTTTTAATACCTTTTTAAGTAATCGATTATCTAGGATTTCAGATAGATTCCAAATTTATGAAGATCAAATTACTGAAATATAAGATCAAAGATTTAATACAAGAATGCAAAAAGATAAGTCAAAAGCCAGTAATTCCAGTTCGCAAATTAGCTTCTCTTATAGGAAGATTATAGCAATAATGGACGCTGTGTTTCCAGCTAGATTGCATTCTTGCTCATACACTGTTAAAAGACAAGAACATTGATCTAAAGATGTAAGGTTGGAATGGTATTATAGAATTTTCTCTAGAAAGTATCATACAATTGAAATGGTAGACCAAAAACTTATCTTTATGAAATAGACAAAATTTTATTTCAGAGGAATCAAAAATAATATTATATATCGATATTTTGACTTTCAGATAGAATGTGTCCTAAAAGAATTATGTAATACATGAAAGATGGCTAATAATAGAACAGCATCTTCATATTAATATTCTCAAAGCAATCCTATTCGCTTTACTAACCTTCAAGGATTTAAAAGACCAACTGATCATAATATACACTATATTTATTAAAATTCTATTTAAAGTTATTATAAATTACAATATAATTATATTTTTACATTTAATATTTTTTTTTAGAATTTTTCTAACTATTACCGGACGGAGATGATGATTACCGGTGACTGAAATTATAACGATCAACCAGTTATAAAAATATAGTACCAGTAAATATTGATAATTCTGGTCAAAAGTGATGATCACTTCCAGTAATTGAAGTAAAAATTTTTTTTTTTAATTGTAGTTCATTTATAAGTTTATTAATATTTATTAAAAATAAAAATTTATATATAATATAATAAGAAATTATATTATGCTAATATTGTTAATTTATAATAAACTATTTGTTATCTAATAATTAGATCTTATATACTATTAATTAGCCAATTTTCCTATGCAAATAGAATATATGTAAAATAATTTTTCTTAAATATATTTGTTCTTGTTAGAGAAGGGTAATTAAGAAACTTACATTACATTTTTTAAAATTTTTTTTTTTTTTTTTTGGCTGCAATATATTTGGAACTTTATTAAATAAGAAATATTATAATATATCAAGATACATATGAAATAAATAACTAATCTAATTTATTAAGTTACATTTTAATATTATGAGCTATACAGTCAGACCTCTATATACCGATACAATATATACCGATATTTGCTTATACCGATGATTTTTAATTTCCCCATTTTTCAACTAATAAAAAAACCTCGTTATACCGATTTTTTATATAATTTTACGATATAACGTTATTTGATACTATTTCTTTGTCCCTCATATAGTAACGTATATATAGATCTGGTTTATATACCGATATATTAACTATTTAAGGTTAGATCGCGTAAATGAAGTTACGCGATTTTTTCTTTTCTTAATGTTGGAAAAAAGAAAAGCCGTTCAAACTCTTTTACAGCCACGAAAAAGAGTTACGTTAACAAAAGCACAAAAGTATCAACTTTGCTTAGACTATCAGAAAAAACTACGACTTACCCAAGAACAACTTGCTATTCAATATGGCATTAAGCAGAATACAGTTTCTGATATTTTGAAGAATAAAGATAAGTAGTTACTTCTAGATTTAGACTCTGAGGAAAGTAAGAAACAAAGAGAAAGATCTGTGCAATTTCCAGAAGTGGAGGAAGCTATGACACTATGGGTTACAAACGTGCTTGAAGTAAATCTTGTTATTAATACTGATATTTTACGTGAAAAAGCAGAATTTTTTGTTAGGAGTTTTGAAGTTAATAATTTTAAAGCTTCTAATGGTTGGATTTCTAATTTTAAAAAATGTCATAATATGAAAGAATATGTTAAGTGAGGTGAAGCAGCAAGTGCTCCACTTGAAACTTTAGATGAAGAAAGACGAAAGTTGCGTGAAATAATTAAGGATTATGATTTAAATGATGTTTTTAATTGTGATGAGACAGGTAAATACTGAATTTTTCAGATTTTATATGCACTTATTTGTGTTAATATTTTTTTTTTATTATTTTAGGTTTATATTGGGATCTTGAACCTTCAAAAACTCTAGCAAGAGGTCTGCTCTCTGGAAAAAAGAGATCAAAAAAAAGAGTTACAATTCTTCTTACATGTAATGCAACTGGAACAGAGAAATTAACGCCATTTTTTATTCATACCTCTCAAAATCCACGAGCATTAAAAGGTAAAAAAAAAGATGATTTACCTGTTAATTATTATTGGAATAAAACAGCGTGAATGCAGGTCTCTATTTGGAACGATTATCTCAAAAAGTTAGATGTAAAAATGCGATTGCAAAATCGCAAAATTCTATTGCTGGTTGATAATACTCCTATGCATATTACAAATGAAAACACTCAATTAACAAATGTAACTCTACATTTTTTACCGCCAAATACTACTTCTCATTTGCAACCATGCGATGCAGGA